>JBBPBX010009872.1:30019-59115 GCA_038048925.1 Garcialebias charrua
GTTAATGTAATGTTATCTTTAATTTCTAGAAGTTGAATTAATTTCAAAATCTGGTTTGTGCAGAAGTAGTT
The DNA here is from genome assembly GCA_038048925.1 of Garcialebias charrua. Lineage (NCBI taxonomy): Eukaryota > Metazoa > Chordata > Actinopteri > Cyprinodontiformes > Rivulidae > Garcialebias > Garcialebias charrua. Next base: position 30,091 of record JBBPBX010009872.1, read on the forward strand.
GTTTAACTGTCTTGGTCAGCCATCTTGTCAATGTATATTTGTCTTATGCGTGCCATGAACTGAGCAATATGCTGGTGAAGATTCTCAGTCGTCCAGGATATGATAAAATCAAAAAAGGTGTTCAATACAAGATCAACTGGACTTTATTTGTTACAGAAGACGTTTCGACCTCTATCCAGAGGGCTTTATCAATTCAATGCGCAGACTGTGTGCGTGTGGAGTTATAACAGTCTTAGGAGTCACGCACCAACATATGTAAATTGCAATCTGAGGTAACACATACATGTAAATTGGGAACCCCCTACTGTTAAGGTGTGATTTGTCAATTTACATGTATGTCTTACCTCAGCTTGCAATTTACATATGTTGGTGCGTGACTCCTAAGACTGTTATAACTCCACACGCACACAGTCTGTGCATTGAATTGATAACGCCCTCTGGATAGAGGTCGAAACGTCTTCTGTAACAAAGTCCAGTTGATCTTGTATTGAACGCCTTTTTTGATTTCATGAACTGAGCACTTCACGTCCACATTTTGGAGATTTGCCTCAACACAGTGTTATTAAAAATACATAATAATTACATTTTGATATGTATGAATTGATTCAGAATCATTTGTGTCCACATCACGATGCATCGAAACATAGAACATCCACTACTAATACGAAATTAATCCAAGTAACAGAACCTAACAAACATGCAACGTTGTGTGAAAAGCTCTGAAAATTTCAAGGAGTTTACTCATCGGGTTAACTTTTCCTCTGAATGGATTACTGGTATATACATCTGTAAACATCAGCATTCTTTTGACTTTTAACACTGTGGTACACTAGTAGTAAATGTCATGCAGGGTACTTTAGCAGTTACATTTCAGTGTTAAAATCAACTGTAAGCACATCAGCATGATGATCCAGGGATAAATTTGGGTCTTTCAGTAGTTTTACTCTGTTGTTTAGAAAAGTTTAAATGTAAAATATAGATTATAAGCACAATAAAATGGTATTCATGTTGTTAAAAGGCTGTATCTCAGTGGAAGCACCAATATTTTTCTGCTGGCAATATGTTGAGAAAAATATGGGGCAACAAATGTTGTGATTATTGCACCAGTTGGATTATAGCACATTTAATTAGGTTAACTGGCAGCATGTCAATATTCATGACTGGGAGCTAAAAGAGCATCTAAGAGAGGAGCTGATTTAGTTTTTCAGAGGTAAAGATAGAAATAATTCACATCAGTCCTGTAGAAAGGAGGAGGGAGAGAGCTATTACGGTACATGAAGCTTTCAAAAAACAATTTAGTTCAACAATTCAGAGTAAAACTCAGCCATGCAAAGAAAAAGAAAGACAGAGTGGAGGTGGAAAACTGTACTGAGGTGTCATGAACCAAAGATGGAAGTCTGTTTTTGGAAAACCTGTGCGCTGCACTCTTAACGGTAAAGACGAGAGAGGCCATCTGGATTGTTATCCTCACACGGCCAAAGCCGACATCTGTGATGGTAAAGAGGCCACATTAGCTTGAGTATCTTCCCCGTTTGAGATATGCTGAATAATAAAAAAAGCTACATTTGGGTCAACACATGTTGCAACAACCTAAACAGACCTGCCTTGTTGCCAGACATTTCACCTATTAAAACCATTTGGCGTCTTCTGACCTGATGCAACAGAGCGCCCTGCAGTGTTGAGGAGCTGAAGCTCAGATCAGAAAACATTCTTCTTGCAGCTCATTCGATCACTTTTGAAGTGCTTTTACACAATGCTAAAAAAAGTACATCTGATGCAGCAGGGAAACTAGACTTTTGTGCACCAAAATCAAAGCAAACTTATGAAATTTTGCTTCAAAGAAAAGTCACGCCAAGCCTGTTTTAATGAAGTCTTAGAGGAATCTGTGTGGTGTTGTGTGGGTTAAATTAAACATGTCTGCAACTGTCCAATAAAAAAACATTCAGTTCTTTGCTTTACGAGAAAGGAGAAAAAAAAGGATAGATCTTTTGTATCTTTTGATCTTTTAGTTGTGATTCTTCCTTCACTCCTGGGTGTAGCACGTTAACGTCCTCAGAACTTCTTTGCAACAAGCATGTTGGTGTCTAACTTTGTGTGTCCACACATCGGCATAATAAAGCCCAAAGGCCAGAAGAAGCCCATGAACCATCTCAATGTGGCCCTCGACATCCCTTATTCTGAAATAAAACAAATCGAAATAAATTTACAAAATAGTTATAAAACAACTCCCTTTTACTGGCTTTGTCTTAAAGAGCGTACTTAAGTTCAAGTTGAAGAATCTTTATTATCCCCGAGGGGCAATTTGTTTCACATTCAGCAGTCACATAAAGCATCCAAACTAAACAAGACATTAAGACAGTCAAATAACAATACATGAAGTCATCATTGTTCAAAAGTCAAAGTCAACTTTATTGTCAGAACTGCAATATGTACAGGACATACACAGGATTGAAATTTCATTTCTCTCAGTCCCTCGGTGCAACAGTAACCATTTAAACACTAAAACACTAAAACATTTAATAAACATAAGCATAAAATGAAATAATAAAAGTGTAATACTGTCCTGAGTTTTTGCATAGTAGTATAAAAGTATAAAAAGTATATCTATAAAATAAAATGAAGGTTCTGACATTGACATTTGTAATAGAGTGACAAAGCAGCATATGAAGTTTATGTACACAGTATATGTATGAGGTAGTTGATATTGGTATAGAGGTAAAGTGGCATATGCAATAAGGCTAGTAAAAAGAATATATATATCAGCAGTAGTGTAGATATAAAAAGTAGTGTAAATGTAAATGTAAACAGTAGTAATAAATGTAAACAGTAAATGTAAACAGTAGTGTAAACAGTAAATGTAAACAGTAGTATGACTATAGACAGTTCCTTGAGAAGCCTGATCGCTAAAGGGATAAATTAGTTTTTCAATCTTTGTCCTACATCTGGGCGTCCACATGGAAGCAACCTGAACTCACCATGGAGTGGATAATAATAATAATAATGAATTCAATTTATAATGCACTTTTCATTAATAAAAATCTCAAAGTGCTACAAAGTGTAACAAAGCAAAGATCAAAATAAAACAAGTGATAAAATCAAATAAAATCAATAATAATATCGACTAAGATCAAAGATAAAATCATGTGGATGCAGATTAGGCTTGCTTAAAAAATAAATAAAATAAAACAAGTGATAAAATCAAGTAAAATCAATAATGATATCAGCTAAGATCAAAGATAAAATCATGTGGAGGCAGAATAGGCTTGCTTAAAAAGAAAAGTCTTTTGATGGATGATCAGGATCTGCCAGAATCAGCCTGGCCTTGTCCACTGACCTCGCCCTGTGTAGGTCAGTGAGGTTCTGTAGGTTCCTTTGGACTAAAGCTGGCATAAAAATTCCTTTGACAAGTTTCTACAGTCAAAGGTTGCTGAAAAATGTAGGAACAAGTGTTGAAAAGACTGTTGCATTTTTAACCAAAGGTTTACGTCTGAATTAACCCACTGAAGTGTTTGTGCAGGTACGTTTACCGTGTTAGCAGTATGGTTGTGTTTGACCAAGTAACTACGCCAAACGTAAACATTTAAAACCCTGAAAGACACCTCTGACAAATCAGCATGAAGTTATTCATTAAAAACATTGCACAATCTACAAAATTCAACAAATCTTAACTTCAAGTTGTCATGCGAAACAATATTAACCCCATTTTGTGTGTTTTGGCAGATATGTGTTTGACAGATGCAATATACTGTACTCACGTTTTGTTTTAATATGTGGCCCTTTTCCCAAAACTGGGGGGAAAATGGCTCTTTAGAAATAATGGTTGCACACCAGTGGTTAGTGCATGCTCTAGAAAAACTAGATCTCAAGTACAATTCCTGATTGTAATACATAATACAACTTGCATCTTACTGGGTACATACCAGGTACACAGTATGTACCAGATACAGGGACTGGGATGTACTATGAAGTGACTTGATTCCCTGTACTTACAGAGTACATATCTGGTTAAGTACTGGGTGCATACCTGAATTGTATGTACCACGTATGTTCCTGATATTTCCTTGGTCTGGGCTGTATTGTGAAATGACTTGTTACGATGTACTTGCAGGGTACGTACCTGGAACAGTTCATATTATGAAAGTATCAGTTATGTAAGCAGTTTGTATCAGATAAGTACCCAGTACATGCCCAGTAAATACAGGGTAACAAGTCACTTCAAATACAACCTGATACCTGTAGTTATCAGTTACATACCCTGTAAGTATCAAGCACACACACAGTAAGTTATAGGTATGTACTCCTTAAGTATTTTATATGTACCTTGGTAAGTACCAAGGATATGCTTAAAAGTACAGAGTATGTACTCAATAAGTGCAGAGAATGTACTGAGTAAGTACCAGATAATCCCTGCAATTACGATTCCCTATACCAGAATAATAATAATAATAATAATAATAATAATAATGAATTCAATTCATAACGAGCTTTTCATTAGTGAAAATCTCAAAGCGCTACACACATTCATAGCGGCAGACTACCATGCAAGGTGCTTTCCAGTCCTACCAGAAATGTACTTGTCAAGTACATAAATAAAAGTACCCCACAACTACAGAGTATCAGGGTATACCCTGTAAGTATTTTTCTTGTTGTTTTGTAAATAGTTTTCTTGTGTTTTATTTTTGTAATCTGAAATGAATAAATAATTTAATTAAATAAATAAATAAAGTATTGTACTGTATTGTGTATTGCTACCCAAGTTTTTCTTTATATTTATGTAAATCAGACATCAGTGGGAATACATCTAGCAGTAAATATGACCCTCCCACGACTTCTTTATGCAGCTGACATCAAATTTAAAATGAGCTCTTACTGACCTTCCAGGATCACAAGACGTTGCCTGCCAATTTTTTTATTTTATTTTTTGACCCAACCCGATGGAAGTACACGCAGGATCAAAGTGATGCATCGACGCAGCGCAGGGGGAAACAGAGAAGAAGAAGAAGAAACTGAAGAGTTCAGGAAAGAGTCTCTCGTCACGTCGTCACTGTCACAGTGTCTCACACTGAAGAGTCACCATCAGTCAGTGATGGCCCTGGGCGCCTGACGGGTGGCTCTGTCCCTGTCCTTCCATCCCGCCGTCTCTCCTTCTTTTACATTACGTTCACACGCACACGTAAATTCATAACCTCTTCCTATAGTCGTTCACGTCAAAGAGATTCTTGTCTGCTCTACATCACCACCACTTCTGCCAGTCCAGTCAGACTCGTCCATGCTTGAGGCTCTGGGATGTTTGTAGTCCTGGCCGCGCTCTGTCGTGTCCTCTCCCGGGTCAAAGACGTGTTCCAGCAACTGCAGGGGAGAACAGCGACAAACTTTGACATTACAAAAGGAATCAAAGCCTCATGAATGATTGATGCCCAGCTGCTGAGTCATCACACTGGGGAGAGGAGCAGTTTTTTTGACCTGAAACATAACAAGATTTGGGTTTGTGGAGCGGAGCGGAGTTGCACACAGGTTGCAGCAGCTCTCTGCAGAAATGTCAGGTTCACATTTCATTTGTCAGATTGCAAGATGTGGAGAAGTTGATCTGACCAGAAGCGACTGTGTGCGAGATGCTTTTGCAATTTTTTATTTTATGTTGCTGCATTGCACTGAGATTCCCTAGTAGTGAATACGATGCTGTATTTTTAAGGACTTTTCCCTAAACGGCATCTTTTTTTTCCCTTTAGTTTAGCTTTTTTTTCTGATTTAGTTTTTTTTCTCCCACTGCCTAAAACTGTGTGTTTGTTTGGATATTATAAGCCAGCAAATGAACTTCAAGGAACCTTTAAAAAAATAATAATAATAATAATGACAGGATGTAATACATGTTTAAAAGTGATTCAAGATGGCCACAGCTAATCCATCTTTGCTAACACAAATAGCTTTAATTCCTCAACACATTATTTGAGTGCTAATGCGTTCATTTTTTTTTTTTTTATACATGAACTGTTAGATGTCAGTTCTGTCTGTTTCTTGGCAAATTATTTTATAAACCTGGACATAATTTATTAAAACTCTTGGAAAGTACTCAATGAATCATCTAGAATTGATGAACTTTTAGAGTCATTCCCAACACGTAATCCAAGGATCGCTACGCCTCTTATATGTTAGATTAAAGAAAATCTAAAAAAGCTAAGTCTGGTCCTCTGGACATTCAAATAACAAAACAAAGCAAAAAAAATTGTAGAAACATTTCGTCTTTCGTCCGAAAAACTTCCTCAGTCTGAGCTGCTGTATTCAGCTCAGTCTTATAAATAGCACCCTCTCACAGTGGATCAACCAGTTTGCTGATGACAGCCGAATGTCCAGAGGACCAGACTTAGCTTTTTTTAGATTTTTCTATCTGGATTATTGAGCATGCATCAGGGCATTAAAGAAAATGTTTCAAGATTTATAAATATAAAACTAGACTAGAAAACTTGTTTTTGGGTGTTTTCACACCTGATAGACTCGGTTCGATTGGGGATCAAAATGGGAACATTTGTTACATTTTCAGCTGGTGCGGTTCGCAAGAACCACTGAAGGAAATTACACAAAAACCTCTGAAGAAGACACTGAGCACAACTTACTTCTTCTGGAAATATAAACAAAAATGGAGTGGCGTCAAATTTGATTATTGGTTTTAGGATTTCTCTTTTGTCTGTGGCACATGTGCCAAACAAACATTTTTCAGCATGGACACAGCATGAGCGGAAGATGAGGCAGAAAACCACGGAGACCATGCACGTTTGTTTTAGTTGTATTTACCCAGAATGCCCTGTGCTGTAGTCCACTTTCTGCTTTTGGAGCAGTCTCCGGTCCGTTTGCATCCACATATGCGATTGAGCTGCGCCAGAGTCCACTTCAACCAAACTGAGACCTAAGCTTTTAGGGGGAGCAGAGTAGAGTTGCATTCGGGACCAAAAAATCTGACCTGACCCAGTCCCAGCCCGTAACCATTATTTCCAAACCCCACCCGACCCGAAGAGTTAACAGTAATTACAGGTCCGAACCCCACCGCCAACATTTTTAACAGTGGTGGGCAACGCTAATCAAAAAATTAGTTCCACAATTTCTAAAACGCTTATTAATTTTTTTAGGTCCACAATTTCAAAAGCACAAATGTCTTATGAAAATTAGGGGAAGCTAATCTAATCCGCTATTTATATTCGACAATTGGTAGCCGGCAGCGTTATGCAATATTTGCACTACACTGCCAACTGAAAAGTAACTAAAATGATCCTAAAAGGATGAAATTACAAGGCTACCCAGTGTCGCGCTCCTGCCACGTGGCCCCCTGGTGGGTGTTCCTCTGCCTACGGGCGTGCTTGGGGCCCTCACTATCTGGGGCTGGGCGCTTGGGCGTTTGTCAGCTCGGCCTGGTGGCTGCCTGGTGGGGCTCGGGTCCTCTGGTCCTGTCAGGTCTGGACCTGAGGGATGGGCGTCCCCGGTGCCCGAGCCTCGGTGACCGGCCCTGGGGCTACGTCGGTGCAGCGGGCTCCGGCGGGGGCCTGTGTATTGTCGCTGTTGACCCCGGGGGGTCATTGTGTGTGGTCCCTGGTGGGGTTCGTCCGGTTCTTCCACTTGGTCGGATCTGGGGAGTGGACGAGTGGCTCGTCCTGTTCGGGTGGTCCTGGGGACTCTGGGCTCGGGGTCCTTCCTGGGGTCTTGGGCTTTGATCGCCCCTTCGTCTGTCTCGGGCTTTGGGGGGACGGGTCTCTGATGCTTCACAGTCGCTACTAAATGTTCTATTGGAGGAACCTCATTCACTTATGCATGCTCACAACCACACACAAATGGATGCAGGGATGTATAGTAGATGTATGTAGATGGGTATATAAATGAATATAAATATATATGTATGTATATTGTATATATATTTGTAGGTATGGGTATGTGTATTTATAGAAATATTTGCAAGGTCATGAATATTATCAGTCTTTATGCTTGTATGTTTCGTTGTTGTGTTCTGTCATGTGCTTTGCAGGATTGTGGACGGAGGTTTGGTGTGTTTGCCTTGTGCTCTTTCTGTGGACAATTGTTGTTTTGTTGTTTTGTTTTGTTGTCTCACTTTCTCTTTTCTTTCTTTCTCTCTATTAAAAAAAAAAAAAAAAAATACATATTGGAGTGAGAGGATNGATCTGTCAGTAATTTCAAGTGAAAACATTTTTCAACAGGCAAACAGCAAAAAATTAAATTGTTTTTAAAAACAAAATATGCAGTGGTGGGCAACGCTAATGAAAAAATTAGTTCCACAACTTCTAAAACGCTTATTAATTTTTTTAGGTCCACAATTTCAAAAGCACAAATGTCTTATGAAAATTAGGGGAAGCTAATTTAAACCGCTATTTATATTCAATATTGTTTCAAAAAACAAATAGTAATTTATTTTTGTTGCGCAACCGAAAAATAAATTAAACCAATTCCAAAATTCTATAGGCAGTCAACAGATTTAATGAAAAGTAACTAAAATGATCCTAAGAGGATGAAATTACAAAAATCAAAGGATTTATTTAATACTTTACGTACATATATTCTATTCGGCCACGAAATTAACAAAAAAGAGAATGATCTTTAATCCCTAACACCACTTTTAAATCTCAAATACACGGGCGTCTCGCCACCGCATTTATACATAAAAAGCAACCCAAATACATAAAACTAACGACTCACCGTCGCGTGGTGGACACAGAACACACAATAGAATCCTCCGGCCGCGTTAATTTGGCTTGAAACAGCGGGGTTCTCTGCGGATTTATGAAAAGACCCAGCGCACCAGCTAGCCATAATCGTTAGCATCCGAGTTCACCTCTGACCCGGAAGATGTCAAGATGGAATAGTCCATTTTTAGTAGGGGGGGATACAGAAATCGACCGGTTTTTGTATTGCGTTTTTTTAATGATTGTTTTCATCGTAACTATAATTATTTTTATGTTAAATGTACATTAACAAGCAGCAGCAATGTTAGTAGTGGTGACTGGCCGGGGCGGGCCATTCATTTGCCTACATGGTAGAATAGATCCACGTCTGTTCACCCCTCTGCTCCCTCCCCCCCTCCGACCCTCCCTCCCCTCTGCTCCCTCCCCCGACCCTCCTCTCTGCTCCCTCACCAAGGGGGGAAAAGTAAACAAGCAGCTACGGAGCCAGCATAAGAGCCTGTAAATAAGTTTTTTTTTTCGTTTTTACTGATAGATAATTAGTTATTAGCGGTACTGCATTTTAAATAAAAATAGCACAAATCCGCTTATGAATTATAAAAGTTAGTAACTCCGCTGTAACGCTGATAAAAATGTTTAGGTACGCTATAAGCGGATTAGCGCATTAGCGGTCCATAGCGGTTTGGTGCCCACCTTTGATTTTTAATTAAGCTTTGACTGCTTATAGTTATTAACGGTCAGCGGACGTGCACAACTGAATAAAGGGCTGAAGATCGAAGCTGAGCGGATGTTTGTTCTTTCATGGCCGTCCCTTCTGCCTGCATTCTGCATTATTCAGACACAGACCCTGCTCTGACATGTCTGCCTTGGGATCTCACCTGTTTGGGTCGTCGGCTGCACGTGTCCACTGAGTGCAGCGGCTGAATGAACGTCCATTTGGGTGATGGGTCGCTGGCAGTCCCATCTGAAGCTTAACTGAACTTTACTTTTACCTCTTTCAAGGCTGGTCAGCTCGCAGTGGAATGACCGTGTGCAGCTGGTGGAGTAAGGCAAGCCATGTTGCCATATAATTGGAAAGTATGGCAAGCCATGTTGCCATATAATTGGAAAGTATGGCAAGCCATGTTGCCATATAATTGTAAAGTATGGCAAGCTATGTTGCCATATAATTGGAAAGTATGGCAAGCCATGTTTCCATATAATTGGAAAGTATGGCAAGCTATGTTGCCATTTAATTGGAAAGTATGGCAAGCCATGTTGCCATATAATTGGAAAGTATGGCAAGCCATGTTGCCATATAATTGTAAAGTATGGCAAGCTATGTTGCCATATACTGTAATTGGAAAGTATGGCAAGCCATGTTGCCATATAATTGGAAAGTATGACAAGCTATGTTGCCATAATTGGATTGCAGCTGATCTGCTGACACAATCAAAAGCCTGACACCAACCCGGCCCGCCCATACAGTACATTATCACTGCCCGATCCGGCAAAAACTCAGGCTGGGCCGGGCTTCGGGCCAAGGTTAGAAATGACAGCTCTAGACCAGAGTTCGCTTTTTTTGGGGGTCCGCATCAGAGTTTGATTGCGGGGAGTGGTGGCACAAAGGTTAGAGAAGGTGAGCTTGTGATTGGAAGATCGCCGGTTCAAGCCCCGGTACCGACAACATCAAAAATGTGGGTGGGATAAGTGAAGAGGTCACACTTGTCTCCACCCTGATTTGCCCTACTCTGGGCCCTTGAGCAAGGCCCTTTACCCCCACCATCTGCTTCCCCGGGCACCCTAGATAGCAGCTCTCTGCTCCACACAGGCTGTGGTAGCTCGGTGGTCTGTGGTTGTGTCAGGAAGGGCAAAAACAATTGCCAAGTCTTCATGCGACTTAGTTCGTTGTGGTGACCCCTGAAGAAGGGAAAAGCCGAACGGGAAAAAAAAAAAATCAGTTTGATTGCACATTCACATCTCCCCAAACGAACCGGACTCTCTGGGCAAACGGACTAGAGTTCGATTAAAGCGGACTAAACAGGGCTGGTATGAAAACACCCTGAATTTATGATAACAAATATGACTCCATAGTGAAGGAAGCCAAAAGGTTTGGATGAACTGTTTTCTCCCTTGACCGGATTAAAGCGGCTAAGAGACGTGAGCGAAGCGCAGGGAGGGACATTTATTTTGGGCAAATGATGAAGCGAGGTTTACGGGGAATGAAAGAAAAGATCAGAAGGATAAAACCGCCATTAGCCTCTGCACAGGACTCGTTCTGCCTGCGAGACCCTGACATTCTGCAGCGTAAGGAGATTGAATCTCACCTCTAACTGCTGCCTCTTCATTTGTCCTCCCCTGCCATCGCCACATCGCATCTCCCCATCTATCTCCTCCGTCGTGGGTTTTCTACCTATTAGTGCCCTAATCTTTACTCTTTCCTGTCCTACCTTTCACTCTGCTCTCGCTCTGTTTCTGTCTCTCTTTTTCATATCATTTTCATCTTGGGTTCAAGTTCAGGCTCGCTCCTAACGTTCTAATGGTTATTGCCCGCTGGTGAAGGAACAACAATGTTTTTGCTCGTTTGTTTGCTTGCCTGTACCATTAGCAAAATATCTCATGAACCACTAGTTTTAATGAAACTTTCAGGAAGTCATTATTGGATGAACATCTACAACTGATTACATTTTTGTGTTGATCTGATCCAAGATGGTAGCCACCGCTATTTCACCTTAGCCTGCACAAAAATATCTACGACTTAGTCAGTTTTACTTATGCTTAGCTAAAATTTGGAGTGGTAGTAGCTAAGAGTCATCCACAACCCATACAATACTCCTATTACAAACAGACCATGTCATCATACGCATTCTTTCAAAACCTTCAAAGTACCGTATTTTCCAGACTATAGGTCACACCTTTTTGCCTAATTTGCAGGCCCTGCGACTTATAGAGAGGTGAGACTTGTTTATGGATTTTTCCCCATATTTTTAGGCAAATGTTTGGCTCAGATATGACTGTTTTTCCATGTTGGCAAAAATGGTGCAGTACCACTTTCAGCCGCTAGGGGTGCAGTACCACCTTTGTCCGCTAGGGTACACCAACCGTTCCCACCTCATGTGTCCGACGAGAGCCTCCTCTGGACGGATTCAGTCTGTCGCAGCCCGGCCTCCTGCTCTGGAGGTATGAACTAGCTACTTCGCTGTTAGCTCAGTGTTTGTTAGCAAAATAGGTCAAGAACCACAGGACAGATTTTGATCAAACTTACAGAACGTAATCACTAGATGGATATTTACAACTGATTAGCTTTATGAGATGTTTGAGATCAAATTCAATGTTTTATAGACGTAAATGTGTCGCGGTTAGCTTAGTTGATTTTTCCTTGTACATGTACGCTTGAGCAAATAGCTCATAAACCACACAGCAGATTTTTTTTTTCAAACTTACAGAAAGTGATCTCTAGATGTACATTTACAAACTGTTAGCTGTTGGAGTTATTTGAGATAAAATTCGATGTTTTATAGACGTAAATGTGTCACGGTTAGCTTAGTTGTTTTTCCTTGTACTTTTTCAAAGCGAAATTTTTTAAATCCAGCAGATTTGACCATTACGTGAATTTATTAAGGAACGGTTAAGCTAAGACACATGTTTGCTATAATTTTCAGCAGACAAATAATTGTTTTTACCGTGTTAATCTTGTGAAAAGTCCTTCCGTGCATGCTTCTGTGGTCGTCATTTTCAGCAGGGCAAATGACGCGCTGACGCGTCGCGTAGCGGTGACGCATAATAGATGTGACTTATATAAAAGTGCGACCTGTTTATGGATTTTTCTAATTCATTGACAATAATTGGACAAAGCGACTTATATAAAGGTGCGACCTATAGTCCAGAAAATACTGTAATCAAAGCATTATCAATTTAAGCAGCAATTTGTTCTGATTTGGGCCGTTATGTCACTTTTGCAAATGTTTTGTTGGTTGTGCTTTACGAACGCTACTTTTTTTTCATAATTTCATAGACATTGAACATTTCTTGGCTTTATTGCCCATGTCATAGCTCAGAGCTCAAACACCACGTCTGCTTCCGACAAGCAGATAAACACAGAGGCCACGCCGCAGCCGTTAGCTTGTTGTCTGCTGCGTATCTGGGGACTTCTCTGATGCAAGGGGACGCAACGAAGGAGCAGAGTGATGCCAACCCTGCCGTGCGTGTGGGCTTTGATCATGCGTTGTTTGCAGTTGGTCCGTCTCTGTCACACTTGCTTGGAAAACCAGTCGGAATGGAGATGTCGGTGCGTTTGCCAGCGCTGTGCACACTTTTTGACAGCGAGGTCCGCTTCGCGGGCTCGTTCGGACCGTCTCGCCCTCCGTTTGTCGGCGTGTGCGTGCGCAGAGAGGTCACGAGCGCGGCGGCCCGTCGATCCGCTGTCAATCCGGCTCATCTCCTCATCTGTTCATTAGCATGACAGAGGAGCTCTCCTGCCAAAGCAGTTAGTCACAAGAATCAGCTGCTGTCACAACACATTACGGCTGCAGGCAGCACAGGCATTCGTGGCAGCCGTGGCCAGGGCCCACAGCTCACACATTGAAAAGTTGCACTCATTCTGTGCCCAGGGACCGGTTTTTCATCTCCTTCTACTTTTTCATTCATTCCTTACTTTCTAAGCCACTTTTTTCCCCTCTTGCATGGCTGCCTACTTAGAGCCAAACTAACATCTTTGCCATTAATCTCCCTCTTCCCTCTCTCCGCCCATTATTTCCTAACTTTAGCTAAGCTTACATGCACCATCTCTCCCATTTCTATGTCCTTTATCCTTCCTGACTGGCTCTATTTCTGTCTTCCTTCATTCCGTCTTCATAATGCTCGAAAGCGATCTTGACTTTTCATTTTTAATCCTTATGTCTTCTTCCCCTGTGATGTTTTTAGTTCTTTCTTTATCTCTGGCTCTATAAAACCCTCCTCTCCCTTCATTATCACCTGCTCTGGGTGTCTGATGTGATTTGTACAGGAAGTTTGATCTGACTGCCTTCCCGTCTCTTGGGAGCAGAGTTGTAATATCGAATAAAAATAAATAAAAAACACATACGTTGTGAAGCCGAACCCTCAAAATCACAGTTTATGCTTTGTGATATAACACAGAATTAGATTACGCTGCCTGAATTAAATCTTCATTTTTAAAACAGGGAACCTGTTGAAAATTGTTGCTTTCATTCACAAAAATGTAAACAGGTTCGGAGCGGGGTTTACAGTGTGACTGCTTCAGGACAAATGAGAGAGCAGCGGGGACGGGCTGGTGCAACAATAGTGGGAGTTTAGGGTTGAGGACATGTAATTTGGCTGTCTCTGTGTCTCCAGTCTTTCTGCAGCTCTTAACTAGTCTGGACTTTCTGGTTTTTTTCAAGTGTACACAAGGTCATGTGCACAACCCCACCCTTATTTTTGAGTGTGAAGGAGACCGGACAATGTGTGAGAAACAGCTGAGATTTACCTTCAGGACATGAGATATCTCCTCTCAGGAAGTGTCTATTAGCATTGACAGTCCTCTGACTGTAGCCCCGTCACACACACACACACACACACACACACACACACACACACACACACACACACACACAGTTACACAGTGACACACCTACACACAGATACTCTTGTTTTAATTAGGAATGACTTTCAAAGATCTCGAATGATCTGCAAGCACTCAGAGCGTCTGTTGGGAATAACTTTCAGCTACTACCACACCGACATCCAGCAAAGTACAGGTAATAATAATAATAATAATAATAATGAATTCAATTTATAACGCGCTTTTCATTAGTGAAAATCTCAAAGCGCTACACACATTGAATGCTACACACATTCATACACCGGTAGCGGCAGACTACCATGCAAGGTGCTTTCCAGTCCTACCGGGAGCAACTCGGGGTTAAGTGTCTTGCCCAAGGACACAACGACACATGGTGTGGGGAACCGGGATTCGAACCACCAACCTTCCGATCGGGGGACGACTGCCATTACCACTACGCCACAGCCGCCCGTTGGTACTCCCCGACTTACAAGCGCATCGACATACGAGGTTCCGGACTTAGGAGCTGACTAACGAACAGTAAAGTTGTACAGAAAATACAGCACTTTTATGTGTTTTTAGATGAAAGTGTGTTAGCTAACAGTTTGTAAACAAGTTTCTGAGCATGTTTATGAACCAGTATGTACGTTTGTGTTGAAAAACGAGTGTTCGTAGTAGCGCTAGCATAAATTCTCCGACTTGCGACCGAAAATTCGGACTTACGAGCGACACGTGTTTTGTGTTCCGGCATACGAGATTTCGTGTTACGAGCACCTCGTACGAACGGAACTCGCTCGTAAGTCGTGGACTACCTGTATCAGAGACTATGACTGAGTTATTGTCATTTTTGTGTTAGCTGTTTGCCTAGCTGTGTTAGAATGGGAGTGACTCCCTTAACAAGTGAGGAGCCACGGTAGCGGGGGTGCAGACTGTTGCAGAAGTTATGCTACGAGAGAGGTGGTTCAGAGGACACGAGGCTGTCCCGCCAAGCCTGAGCAGAACCCGTGCAGTGGGGTGGAGGGTGAAGGCCTGGAATGGGGAGGGGAGGCAGNNNAGGCCTGTAATCAGCCTGCCCTCAGGAAGGAATGCAGCTCATCTTCTCATGTAATTACGGCCATTTAAACAAGCCCAGCTTCCAAACACACGTCCCACTGTAAGCTTACCTATTCACTTCCCACACACACACACACCCTATCACACAATCAGAGACAGAGATGAATAGATTTAAAATAAAAAAGGTATTTCATGGCTTGAAGAGATGCATATCGCCCGCCACTTTTCATGGGTTTTATAATCTTTTGTTGAGAAACGATGGGAGTTTCTTCCTCAGAGAAACTCCTCCAGATGACATGATTTATCCTTCTTTGTTTGATCTGGACGATTGAGCTTAAAACCTTTTTAAATGATGGGAGCTGTAACTTTTTTGGTCAAACCTTGAAAATAATGATACAATATGTGCACAGTCGTGCCTGTAGCTGGGCTCATCGTTGTTTGAGATGCATCGCAAACAACGACGAGGCAGCCAGGAGGTGGAACACCTGGAGAGCTGGTGAAGGAAGAGCAGCCTTCACATGAATGTGAAGAAGACGAAGGAGATGGCTGTGGACTTCAGAAGGAACAAACACACCCACACCCGACTGGACATAAGTGGATCTGCAGTGGAAGTGGTCTCCAGCTACAAGTACAGTACTTGGGTGTGCACCTGATGGAAAACCTCAGATGAAGCAACAACACCACCAGCCTGATCAAGAAAGGTCATCAGAGACTCTACTTCCTCAGACGGCTGAGACGAGCTGGTCTGAGCAGCTCAGTCCTCACCTCCTTCTACAGGTGTGCAGTGGAGAGCATCCTGTGCTCCAGCATCAACGTGTGGCATGGAGGCTGCACAGCTGCAGAAAGAAAAGCTTTGCAGAGAGTGGTGAAGGCTGCACAGAAGATGTTGGAGTCAGTCTCCCCACTATCACAGACATTTACACCTCCAGATGCAGGAAGAGGGCCACCTGCATCATGAAGGACCACACTCACCCAGCATACTCCATTTTTGCCCCACTCCCCTCCGGAAGGAGGTTGAGGAGCATTAAGTGTAGAACCACTAGACTGAGGAACAGCTTCTACCCTGAAGCTGTTAGACTCATGAATATCTAACCAGGAGAATCACTGTGAAAAATCACATCATATTGCTGCTGATCAGTTTCATGTTGTTGCTGATCAGTTTCATGTTGCTGCTGATCAGTTTCATGCTGCTGATCATTCATACTCAGTGCTCACACAGACTCATGTTCGTGCTGCTGTTCGGTGTGTTGTTTTTGTACTAATAGTGCTTAGTGTGTTTTTACTTAACATTTTTCTTAGTTCATATCTTAGATCTTATTGCTGTTTCTTTTACATTTTAATACTTTGTTGGATGTAACTGACCCACAATGTCATTCCACTACATGTACCACATGTGGTGGAATGACAAATAAAGAATCTTGAATATTGTGATGTGTTTGTGCAGTATGTGGAGCGTGAGGTCTAAATGTCAGCTACTCCCACAACAAAACTTTAGCTCAGTAAGTGTCAAATTAGCTGAAATAAAGCTGTTTTTTGTCGTTTTCTAACGCCAGGTGGTTGTGGCAGCCATCATGAATATGATGTTCTGTAAATGTTGCGTTGTAGACGCACGTCCAATGATTACTTTCTGAAAGTTGCATTAAAAATCCTTCATGGAGTATTTCAACAACACAGATAAAACAATCGCAGACTCTGGCAACAAACATTGTTGCTCCACCTTTGTCTCTGGCGGCAGGTGAGAACGGAGGAAGTGTATCACAGCTGCAACTGTGCAGGTGTTTGTGTGAAGCGGCAGCGTTTGCGCCGTGCCCCAGGCCTCTGGAGAAGCTGAATCCGTGTGGACGTCCGCCATGGCAACAAAGCACTCTGGGTAGATTTACACAAGTCGTATCAAGCAGCCGCATGCGACACAAGCAGCATCTACGCAAACAGAAGTGGAAGAGCCTCGTTGTGCTCCACGAGTTTGACCTCCAGTTCTATCCGTATTGACATCGGTCTGTAAATTGGAGAGGATAATATGAAAGCACCATCGTCTCACCCACTTTCCCTCCCTCTTCTCCCCCCTCTGCCCTCACCCCACTTTGTCTCCACTTCTGCTGGTGATTGATAGCACTTGTTGTGTTCCCATGCCACCAGGGCGCACACAAACACCACAGGGCCACTTTTTGATGACAAGTGATTAATGCACTCCTGGGGGTGGGGTTGGGAGGTGGCGCCCCCTAGCTGTTGGTCGTTACGTTTGCCTTCTTTCTTTGCAAAAGCAGCAGTGAGTGGGTTAAGGACAGTGTTAATTTTGACAGCTATTTTTAATTTAGTTTTAGTCTTAGTCATGTGACTAAAACATCATTTAGTTTTAGTCATTACTTAGTCATCAGAATTTTTTTTGTTTTAGTCTAATTTTAGTTGACAAATCAATGAAAACATTTAGTCGACTAAATCTACAGTCAATTAAGTCGACTAAGTTATACATAGTAAAAACTTTTCATCAATTCTCTGTAGTTACTAAAACAAAACAATGTTTTAACCATAATATTAATATTAATATGCAATACATACAACAACAAATAAAACTTTTTTCAAACATTATTTGTCTAACCTTGCTTTTAACAGTAAAACTACAAGCAGTACTTGAATCCAGTGTTAATTTTGACAGCTATTTTTAATTTAGTTTTAGTCTTAGTCATGTGACTAAAACATCATTTAGTTTTAGTCATTACTTAGTCATCAGAATTTTTTTTGTTTTAGTCTAATTTTAGTCGACAAATCAATGAAAACATTTAGTCGACGAAAATAATTAGTCGACAAAATTAACACTGGTTAAGGAGAGCAGATTTCCCACCAACTTTCTGAGCTAAATAGCTGTAAAATTTCTTGGGGAATTTTTGTGTTGGCTAAAATCGATTAGCTGTGGCAGCCATCTTGATTTTTAGTTTATGTCATTGATTACCTTCCGGAAGTTTCATGAAAATCATAACAAGAGTGCATTACTGTCATCCATCTAATATATTGTTTTCTAAAATGAAACTATTGAAGTTCTATGATCTGGTGGAATATACAGGTAGTCCCCGACTTACGAGCGAGTTCCGTTACTACGAGGTGCTCGTAACACGAAATCTTGTATGTCGGAACACGAAACACGTGTCGCTCGTGAGTCCGGATTTTCAGTCGTAAGTCGGAAAATTTATGCTAGCGCTACTACGAACACCCGTTTTTCAACACAAACGTACATACTGGTTCATAAACATGCTCAGAAACTTGTTTACAAACTGTTAGCTAACACACTTTCATCTAAAAACACATACCAGTGCTGTGTTTTCTGTATGTTCTGTACAACTTTACTGTTCGTTAGTCAGCTCGTAAGTCCGGAACCTTGTATGTCGATGCACTCGTAAGTCGGGGACTACCTGTAATATTATTTTATTAATGTATAAAGCAGAAAATCAAAAACTACCTCCAAATATTCAAAAACATTTTGTAAAGCGGGAAAGCAGTCATAACCTCAAGGGAACAGACATTTTTGTTAAACCACGTTATAGAACAAGTTTTAGGAGTAGGTCTACTTTAATACAGGGCATATGTGGAATGGTTTGGATAATAATGTTAAAAAGGCTAAGTCTGTGTTTATATTTAAGAGAATGATTAAGAGTGAACTCTTGAAAAAATATATATAAATGGTGAAAATTATAAGTACCATATATTTGTGAATTGTAATAAGTTAAATAATTGATTCATGGATAATTGTTGAAAATTGATTGTTTGAATTGATTTTGTTTAAAAAGGGGTAGATATTATAAGATTTTTTCTTCTTCTGCTTCCTTTCATTTAATTTTTTTTCTCTTCTTAATATGGTTTTGTAAATATATTTTGTTGTGTTTTAAATTTGAAATGACCAAATAAATAAATTAAAAATTAAAATAAAAAAATCCATTCAATGATTTATGAGGAATTTAGCAGGTGGTACAGACAAAAACATTAAGGCTCTGCTTTTGTCTTCAGCGCTGAGCGATTAAAAAGCAGATAGTCTCCCTACAGCTCCCACTCTTTAAAAAAAAAAACACCAGTCACAGGATCCTCTCTGGGAGTAGTCTGCCTGTTGCACTCTGGGTAAACACATAATCTGTAGCTCGTCTCAAACACATCCTCCTCTGCCTTCCCTCATCGTCTGCACGAAGCAGCCACAACATTCTGCGTCGTTCACCTGGTTATCAGTGAGAAACAGCTCTTTATTCACTCTGTGCAACGACGAGGTTGGATAACATGTTTACACGTGTCTGTTGGTGCGTTCCCACATGGCATCAGGGCTGATTAGGTGTTATTATGACACTTAAGGCTTATGGGGGAGAGAGAGAAGAAAAAAAGACAGAAGATGATGAGTCCTTTTCAAAAAGGGCAGGTCACACTTCGTTTACAATTAGAGGCTTGTAGAGCAACACACCTTGAAGCTGAGAGCGTGGGATTACACTCCATTCACAAACAGATCTGTAAATGAGGTCTTGCGAGCTGCAGCGTTTGTTGTGTGTTTACGCTTCCTCGCGCTCTTCCCTCGTGCCACCCAGACACTCTGGACGGACAGGCAAAACGTTTCTGTCAGGGTGGCTCTCCATCATCTGCTCAGCCTCCTGTAGAGCCCCGTGAAATCTATTTTAATAAATTTACCCCAAATTCTGTTGTTTAAAAAAAATTTTTTATTAATTATTATTTTATGATGTGACCACATTTTGTGGCATAAAAAGTGTCCCAATATATCACATATGTCAAAGTCACGGCCCGCGGGCCAGATCCGGCCTGCAAATTAATTATCTATGGCGCCCTGGATGATATTTAATTACTATTAGAAACGGCCCGCGGGCCACAGCCGCCCGCTGGTGTTTTGCATGCACCAACACTACATTACCCACAATGCAACGATAGTAGGGATGGGGCCGATTTGATCCCAACGTAATAAGACCTGCCTCATATTCAGGAAATCCATTCCATAGTTTGCAGCCAGTTACAACGTGAGGACTGAGTGAGTAGCACTTTAGCTAACAGCTAGCCAACTTTTCATCGTAACATGTCCGCTGTGTGGAAGTATTTTACACTAAACACAGCAAGACAGCAACGTGCAATGTTTGCAGAGCCATAGCACCACATTAAATCGCGGTTAAGTTAGTTTTACGTTGGACATTGGGGCTCCGGGCTTCAGCGGGACGCCACTCTCGCTCAAGCAAAACAGGGAGACCGACCGCGGCCAGCTGCT
Organism: Garcialebias charrua; assembly: GCA_038048925.1. Taxonomy (NCBI): domain Eukaryota; kingdom Metazoa; phylum Chordata; class Actinopteri; order Cyprinodontiformes; family Rivulidae; genus Garcialebias; species Garcialebias charrua. The sequence goes on from JBBPBX010009872.1 coordinate 50,600, forward strand.
TCCATTCCGAGCCGCTGGCTGACCGTCTCGTAGGAGGGACAGGCGGAGAGCGGCTGACCGAAATCAGAGCGCCCGACCCGGATTGAACAAGAAAAACACACCGCTGAAGCCACGGAGCTCAAATGTTCATTTTGTTAATGATGGTAAATTTGAACTAAAGGACAGCAAAAACTGTTCAGCAGGATATAAAAAGTACCTTTCAGGTGTTTCATGTGCGAGCAGACTGAATATATTATGTCTGGACTTTTGCAGCAGTCTTTCTTTTTGCCTCTGCTCTCTGCTACACACCTCCATAAATTCCTGCTCTCCTCCAACCACAGACAAGCATCTACAGGTGTCCAAAATGAGGCCCGGGGGGCATATTCGGCCCTCGCAGTGATTTTGTGCAGTCCACAACTGCTGTTTAAGAATGGCATCATTTTGGCCAGAGGTTGATGCAGACTTTCTGCAAATTAGTTGTGAATCCTTTTATTTATACATACTGTACGTACATACATACATACATACATACATACATATATATATACAGTATATATACATGTATATATACAGTATATATATATATATTTATATATATATACATACACACACACACACTGTATATTTAACATGCACACACACCCACACACTGGTATGTTTTGTTATCACACTGCAGAGCTAGGTGCCACAGTTCCTGATGGAAACTGGCAGTGTGTTCCATGACTGCGTGCCTCTGATGGACACCACCATTTGGCCAAATTTAGTCCTGCGCCGTTGCACATATATATATACACGGGTAGTCCCCGACTTACGAGCGCTCTTACATACGAGGTCCCGGACTTACGAGCTGGCGAACGAGCAGTAAATTTGTAAAAAAATACAGCACTTTTTTGTGTTTTTAGATGAAAGTGTGTTAGCTAACCGTTTGGAAACACGTTTCTGAGCATGTTTATGAAGTAGTATGAATGTTTTTGATGAAAAACGAGTGTTCGTAGTAGCGCTACCATAAATGTTCCAACTTACGAGCGAAAATCCGGACTTACGAGAACACGTGTTTCTTGTTCCGACATACGAATTTCCGGTTCACGAGCAACTCATAAGTACGGAACTCGCTCGTAAGTCGGGGACTACGGGTATATATATATATATATACTGTATACAAAGTATAAGGGCATTTGTCTACATAAAAATTGGGAAGTTTGTGGGAAACCAATACTGTATGCTTTCATGGTAAATTTTTTGTATGATTAATTACAGTATTTTACCCAAATCACAACCACATGCATAAAGTTGGATAAATGTTATATGTTAAACTGGAATACTCTAGTTCTATAAAGCTGTGGCTGAAAAAAAATCTGCACATTTTTATTGTTAATAAAGATATTTGCCACCATTTTACAGAGATTTTACAGCATCGAATATCCCAGTGAAATGCAATCACTAAGATTACTCTTTTAAATTCCTCAGAGAGGTAAAAGTGAAATGTTCTCACCATGTGTTAACTGCATTGCCTTTGGAAGATGAATCCAACATTCTGCTGAACAGTCCTGCTGCTGAGAGGGGACTTTCTTTAGAGGACATTTCTTTTCTTTTTTGTACTGTGCTTGAAGGCTGCTTGTAAAAATGTGCACGGTATTTAGGTTACTCATACAAATTTATTGGCACAGAGTTACCAATGCATGATGCTGTGAAAGAACTGGAAATCAGAAAACCTGAGGAAACTTTGCATACTCAAAACATCTTAAAGAGGATAAATCTAACAAGGCTCATTCAGATCCTTTGGACTGGTCTTCTGAATAAAAAATGAAAAGTTTCAACAAAGAAGAATCTGTCCAGAGGACCTGACTCAACCTTGTCAAATTTACATACACACTTTGTAACTGCCTTCCATTAGTCAAAATAGTCACCTGTTTAATTTTACTTTGCTCTAAGTCTTCATTTTATTTTAATAATAGTGTTATACTAAAACAATCTACTGTAATGTCCTAGTTACAATGAATGTGTAAAAAATACAAACAAATAAAATTAAAAAACATTCTTGCAATGGTCTGCAAACAGCTGAGCATTTTAGCTAGAGTTTCAGCATGTAAGACTGTTTGCTGAAAAAAGACAAAAGTGAAATTTTTTATGTAAAAATTGTATTGTTTACTTCAAAACAACTGTAACTCCAAGATGCTGGTTACCTCCCTTATTAAACGTTAATTAATTAAAGAGAGTTGTACATACCTTGTGTGCACAATTTTGTTCCACCTCATGTACTACATGTGTTGCAAATGACAATAAAGAACCTTGACCTTGAATTATTAGTCATCAATTTCACCGTTATTTTTATTTTATTTTTATTGATTGTATAACACTTAGCTGGAGGGCTCTGGATTGTGCCAGGGTTAGGTTGGGTTTATCATTTTGTTTTTGTTTTAGGGGGTTACATTACATAAAAAACCTAAATGTGCTACGTGAGGTGTACTAAGTGTAGTAATATCCACGATCCCTTCATTTTAAAGGTGCTATATGTAATTTCTGGAACACGCTGGAACTTAGGAAAATTTTGAACAGAGACACGTTTCTGGTCCCTCCCCCTCAGAGCCATATATGGCTCTGCTCCCTCTTGCTCTCTGGTGAAATTCAGCTCTGCTTCCGAATGCTCCGCCTCCACTGCATGTCCTGTCAGCCGCTGCAAAGTTCTGTGTTTATATGTTACTAAAACGTTCTAAAAAATAAAATAAAAACAGGGAGCGCTGGTCCAGCACACCAGAACACCATGAACTCTACTGAGCCTCGCGGAGCCACTTTGAACCCGAGTTTAAACGTTCTTGTATTGAACGCCTTTTTTGATTTATCATGTCCTGGACAACTGAGAATCTTCACCAGCATACAACCCAAGTTTAACTCGCTCGTGACAAATTCCTCCATTTCCTCATCTTTTCAGTCATCGATCAGTGGAGGAAGCGATCACTTGACGGCAAAAAAACAAAAGAAAAGTCCAGATCAGGGATGAAGAAGGGGAATTTAATACATTTGTGTCACATACAAAACAGTTTTGCATCGCTTTGCAATACTTTGAACGAGAACCTGCGCGGCCGCTGGGGCTGGGACAGGCGGGGGCGTGGGTTAGGAGCGTGAGAAGCTCTGTTTTTATTGGCTGGTTAAAAACTCTGTTTTTATTGGCTGGTTAAAAACTCTGTTTTTATTGGCTGGTTAACGGCGGGTCACTGTGGCTTTTTAGAAATGCTTTTAGAGAAGCAAGGGGACTATAGTTTTTTTCAGAGATTACTTTGTCTAACATCAGTCTGTCAGGAGATAGTGACAGAGTGAAGAAATATGGTAAAAATATATTTTTAGACAACTTACAGACTGCACTACAGAACTGCAGACTGCACCTTTAAGGAACTGCAGCTGTTGGTGCCTCTTCATTTGTTTCATAGTGTTGTTTTTTTCTTCTTCTTCTGAAATGATTCATCATGCTCTGGGTTGTATTCCTCCCCATCTGCTTCTTCGGATACATCCTCCACTTCCTCTTCTGAATCAGCGTTGTCTTGCTGGACATCTGAGAAAATCAGCTCTAGAGCCTCTTCAACGTTATAACACACACTCATGGCTTCAGCACAGATATAATTTGGGGTCCTCCTGTTATCTGCAGCACCTTTATAAGCTCTGGAAATAAGCAGGTGATCTTCTGAAGTCTGCGAGAACACCACCTGCTTTGCCTTGTTTACTTCTGCTACTGATTGATCTGAGACACATCTAAAACATTGAAACAGTCTGTGGTTTGTAAATAATGCTGTGACCTTGATTTCAACTCTATTTGCCTCACGGGTCATTTTGACCCGAAGACCACCTTTGTACCTTTTTTGTGCAGCTTACATGAAATTGTGAATAAAAGCAAAATTTCACTTTTTCTACTGTTGGGGCCAATCTAGGAAAAGTCATAAAATTAAAAAAAAAAAAAAAGCATTTAGTGGATTTTTTTGGAGGGTTTTAACACAGTGGCGGGTCATTTTGGCCTGAAGACAACAGGAAGGTTAAATTTCAACAAATTGAAAGATTGACAGCTGGGGATGGTTTATTTTGCTCATGACATTTACTATTTACTATTTCACATTCATTCACATTTGGACAGTCTTGCAATCTGGATATGTCTGTCTGAAAGTAGAGTAGCATCCTAATTCTTATGTTTTTCTAGTTATTTTTATGGCAAAGGTAGGACATAATATCACACTTTGAAATAAACAACATCTTTGTACGGTAAATAAGCATGTTTTTATAACATCGGTAGACATTTTGACTCCAAGCAAGGTTTCTTTAGTCCCTGGCAATTTTTGACCTCAACAACATTTCAGCTCTGCATGATAAAAAATGAATGAACAGGGTTTGCTGTAATTTACAAAAATGTTTTATTTTTATGGAAAGGGGGAAAAAGCTTTGCAAATGCTGGACAAAATTCAAATTTTTAAAAATGTACCCCTTTCCCTTCGAATCTCTATAGTAGTTTTTATCTTTCTTTTATCATTTACAATCCTAAAATCCCCTTTACTGTTCTAAAATAAGTGCTGTTTACTTTTGCTAAAACAGGAAGTTTGGGGAGGGAGCGTGTGAACTGACACAAATGCTGCATACTGTACTTTCTTGTGCTTTCCCTCTCTCACGCCTTATCTTTCACACACATGCACACAATGGCAAACAGCTGCCAGAAGCTGGTGCAGCTACTGAAAAAATGATCCTTCAGTGAATACAGACTAAGCCTACCGAAGTTGTAATGCAAGTTACATGGTTACTCTGGTTGTATAGCTTTAAACTATTAGAATTTCTATTCAATTTAGAGATTTTCTGAGTCCCCCAATTGAGAAAACACTATACAGTAAACAGTATAGCTATACTGTTTATATATATTGTTTGGTGCTGCTGTTGTATTGTATTGTATCGGTTTTGTAATATTAGTGCTTAGTGTTACATTTTTGAACCCTTTTCCTTCCTCAGCCGGCTGTTTTCATGGTTTGTTTTCACCCCAAGTTCATTCAGCTCCTGTCATTCAATTATCTCCACTCTGCACCACGCCCCACATTGCAATCACTGCTCATGCTCTCCCCCTGTTCACCCCTCTTAAAGCTCCCTGGCAACCCTCATTCAGTGCCAGATTCTCGAACCTCCTCAGTACAGTAGTAGAAATTCAGCTTACATTGCTTTGACTCTTGCCTTGCCACAAACCCTTGCATATTTTTTTGACTCCTCGTTCTGCCTGCCCCTCTTGGATTTGTCTGCCTCACTGACAACGGTACCGACTCTGCGCTCCTTAACAACGACCACGATTCAGGATTACGATTTGGCTCTGTTTTCTGCTCTCTGCTTCCCCGTGCTTGACCCCTGCTTCTACTACTGGGCCTCGGAACCGGATCTCCCTTTACTGGACCTCTACGATCTTCGTCTGCTCCGCTGCTGCGGTTCACGCTGCATGAGTGACGTCACGGCACCAGCGCAACAACAGCACCTGCCACTCCATCAAGACAGAAGGTTAGTAAAGATATCTCAGAACCCCTGTGTACTTCCCCCATCCACGCCAATTTCACTAACTCTTCTGTCTTGACAGATTGGAAGCAGGCCTGGACCCTGACCTACACCAGAAGCTGTTCATTTACAATAAGCATTTTAAAATCATTCCTGAGTCGATGTGCTGATCCAAACTGGTTCTTGTCACATAGTGTTTTCTTAGTTTCAGCATACTGTATTTCTTAGTTCATTTCTTAGACATTATTACTGTTTTTCTTTACAATTTATACTTTTGTTGGATGTAACTGGGACTCTGTGTACACAATTTCGTTCCACCACATGTGGGTGTGAATGACAAAGAAACCTTGGTATATGATGATTATTAAGAAAACATAATCCAAACAAAACTTGCTGAAAACTATGTGGAAACCTGAGTCACATAGGCTGGCTGTAGTCTGTGATTAATTAAAATGGTGGAATCAGACGTGTGGAGTCTCAGAGAAAATGTTTAAGAGAAAAAGTCTGTAAAAACAGCTGTAATGTCAGCCTCCACCATCACAGACATCTACACCTCCAGATGCAGGAAAAGAGCCACCTGCATCATGGAGGACCCCACTCACACAGCACACATACGTTTTGCCCTGCTCCCCTCAGACAGAAGGTTGTGGAGCATTAAGTAGAACCACTAGACTGAGGAACAGCTTCTACCCTGAAGCTGTTAGACTCATAAATCCCTAATCAGGATTATCATTGTGGGAAAAAAAAATCACAAATGCCACTTTGATTGTTATGTGCTGCTGATGCTGCTGATTATTTCATGCTCCTGTATTCATTCGTACTCATCTACTCATACAGACTCATGTTCATGCTGCTGTTGTTTGGCGTGTTGTTTTGCACTATTAGGGTTTAATGTATTTTTAGATTAACATATTTGTTTGTCTTTATTACTGTTTCTTTTTACAATTTATATTTTTGCTTGTTGGATGTAACTGGGACCCTGTGTACACAATTTTGTTCCACCTCATGTACCACATGTGATGTGAATGATAAAACCTACTTGAACTTGAACTTGTTATCACGTCTGGCTGTTTTGTCTGCATTTTGTTTTTATATACAGTACACACAACTGGAATTCTTCAAACATAAAACAGAACAATGGAAGCTAAAGTTCCTGTCTGATAATTATGGTCTAATGATGTTTGTTTTCATTTATTTGTACTTCTTTGAGATGTAACATTGGGTGCGGAGTTCTGCCATTTAGGGGGGAGTAGTGTAGAGCCATTGCTCCTTCTCGGTGAAAGGAGTCAGCTGAGGTGGTTTGGCCATTTGATTCAGGATGTCTCCTGGACGCCTCCCTGAGGTTTACCAGGTTTTCATTGTGAAGAGGCCCAGGGAAAAACTCAAAACTCGTTGGACGGATTGTGCATCCTCATTGGTCTGGGATCACCTCAGCGTCCCCAGTCAGGAGCAAGAGAGTGTTACTGAAGAGAGGGAAGTCTGGTTCCCTTTTCAGTCAGTCACTCGGTGCAACACTATTGCTATGGGAAATTGCGCCCCTGCGCGATTACCTGAAGGAATACATTCACGCCTTTATGGCAGGGGGCATCAGCGTCACCCCAGAGACCCCGTCCTCTGGGTACTTAAGACGCAGAAGCCTATCCTACGTCCTCTTATTGCCCTTCACCTCGCTTAAACCTGAACTTCTCTGCGTGGGACTTCTCTGTTGTTCATCGCTCGACCAGAGGTGAGCTCGTTCCCTACACAGAGCGTACAGAGAATTTTTCCTGCGTGCTGCTGGGCTAGCGAAAGCTAGTCCGGCACCTTTTTTCTTAACCCCAAAGTTTTCTTCTCTTCTCTCCGCAGACTGCTTCGCTCGATGGCGCTAACTGCGTCACATCGCTACACTGCTAAGTTGTAGCAGGCTAGCCAACGAAAGCGACGCGACGAAGGAGACGTCTCAAAAGAGAATTTTGGAAAGACTTGCTTGTCTTCTCTCGGACATGGCTCCAGAGAAAGGAAAAGGAAAAGGAGCATGGTTTTGGAGGACAGCACCCGAGTCAAATATGGCAACAGCCCAGAGATGGCGGCTCCCATCGGGGACTCGACAGCCGACTTTGATACTCGAGGCATGATGAACGCGGATGAGATCTCGCTAACAGCCTCAAGTGAATTTTCTGGCGACGAAGCTGACAACGAGTGCGATGGGGAGGAGGGGGACCTCGCCTGTACTCCCGGAGACCGACACTTCGGTCCCGGCTCTGTTCGATTTGTGCCAGAGAGCGGCGGACGCGCTGCAGATTCCGTGTCCCGAACGTCCACCTCGTCAAAAAGTCACGAGGTTGGCAGGAAATTATTTTTATGCGAAACAGCAATCTACAATGAGACACAGGGTGCCCATCTTTACGGATTTCCTCACGGAGCTGACTCGCACCTGGCCTGAGCCCAGAGCTCCTATGCTGCTCTCGCTCTCACAGTTCCTTGATGTGGCAGGGATGGAAGCAGCAGGAATAGCCAATGTGCCACAGATGGAGGACACGCTTGCATCTCATTTGGCCCCCAGGTCCTCGGGAACAAAACCGACTCTGCCCAGTAGGGCCTGCCATGCCTCAGCTACTCAGCTCGAGAAGTGGTACAGAGCTCAGGGCCTCGCGGCGCGCGCGATGAACGCATCTGCGATGAACGCGTCCGCGATGATGCAAGCGTACCTGGCTAAAAAACTGCAGGAGCTCCAGGTGACGACAGATAAGCAGGCTGCTGCCGAAGTGCTGGAGGAAGCCCGCAGGGCGACAGACTTTGTGCTTCGAATGATGGGGACTGCAGCCATTGCGCAGGGCAGATGCATGGCTGAGGTGGTCATCACTCAACGTCACCTGTGGATGACTTTGACAGACCTCCCGGAGGGTCAGCAGATTCATTTTATCCACCACTCGATAGAACCGACGGGATTGTTCGGGAAAGCTCTGGACCGGATTCAGACAAGGCTTGAGCAGAGGCGCAAACAAGGCTGAAGCCCTCCGGGAAGACATGCCCAGGAGAGCTTTTGCCCCCCCCCC
>JBBPBX010009873.1:0-14444 GCA_038048925.1 Garcialebias charrua
ATAAATGATTCACCATTTCACCTTTTCTGTTCACCACAAGCAAACATTAGAAATACTTCTAAAATACTTGTGAATGTTATGGTGTAGCTCTGGGCTAACTGGTGAGGTAAAAAACAACATTTGTTTAGTTGATCATGTGTCTATTGTTACTGTAGTAGGTTAATAAAGACTATAAAATAATTTCTTAACACTATCAAACCAAAAAGCTTGAGCTTGTAGAAAATATTTTTTGCTAAAACCACAACATTTTTTGGGCACGCTGTCTAAAGCTACATGTTGTTGTGAAATATCTTACTTCAGTTACTGTCTAACCTCAGAACAACATTACACCTATTTGTCACGTTTAATGCCAATAAAAATCATTTGAAGAATATAAACAGAAACATAATTCATGTCTGATGAACTGATCATCACTGCTTCAATAGACTGATAGAAATCTTGCCGCTGCATACCTCACGACTGAAAGGGGTGTAGATTTACACACAAAAAAAAAACACACACACATGCATGAATGCCAAAGGTTTATACATTTGAAAAGATATGTCTAGTTTAAAGGTATTGTGACATGATGTTGGAAATTTGCATATTTGTCACAACATATATATCTTATATCATTCAGCTCTGTTAGTTTTTGCAAATTAATTATAAATATATTAAAATGTCATTCCAAGTTATGGTAGTTTTTTCTCTGGGACACGCCCCTAAAAATCTGCGAACTTCCGCAAAACGTCATAGTGACGTACCCGTGGGTAGCCGCTGCTCAACGCGCATGTAAATAATAATGGCGGAGCATGTTGAACAAACACAACCTATTGTTAGTACATGAATGTATTAAAGCAATTGAAGGGTTATTATTCATCCTATACAGTTATTGGACACTCGATCAATTGAAAAGTGATTTAGACACGGTTTATTTCATACACAGTAGCTAAGTGAGGATAGCTTCGTGATGTGGCTTCTTTGTTCTTTGGCTAAGCTAACAGAGTCCCGATCGCGTCTGAGATCTATCATTTTAAGACAGTAAATCATCCAAAACTCTCATTAATAAACCCTCCCTGAATAAGAAAAACTTACTGATGTTACTTGATCGCGCAGACAAAATTTAAATATACATAAATAGCAACGTGTGTTTGCTCCTGTATCTCAGCTAGTGTGTTAGCAGCTATCTCTGCTAGTGTGTTAGCAACGAACAAACACAACCTATTGTTAGTACTAGTGCTGGGCGATAAGACAATATATATCGTGGGGACGATAGAAACGTGTCTATCGTGCTGCTTTCCTTCTATCCTCTATATCGTGATAAATAAGAATAAAAAAATAACTGTTGCAAAGAAGCTTCATATTGTGGTTTTGCGAGATGACGGCGCTGCTTTATGTTTGACGCACGCGCGGGTTTGTGACACATGCTTTACGTTGTTAAACTCGAGAGCAATGGAGACGCAGGGGCATGAAGCCGGTGTCACAACAAGGAGAAACCGCTGCACAGGCAGCCCAAGAAGAAGAACTTTTACCAAAAAGAGGGGGAGCTCACCTTGTTAGCTTCCATTATTTCGCTCCGCTGAAACTCGGAGACAAAATGGGTCCAGAGGACACGAACCCAGAGTCCAACCGAGTCCGAACTCGGGTCCAGTTAACCAATACAAAACAGACCAGAGACACAACAGAACCGGAATCAAACGCAACGTTTTCTCTTTTCTGTTTCTTGCCTTGTTTACTCCAGCTTCCAGAGCGGATTTCTTCTTCGTGGGTTTTATTAGCAGCCGTTGTTTTACCGCCACCTGCAGGAAAAATTTGGACCAAAGTAGAAACTCAAATTTTACTTGATTTTATCACTTGTTTTATTAGATTTTTGCTTTTGTTGCACTTTGTAGCACTTTGGGATTTTTATTAATGAAAAGTGCGTTTTAAATTAAATTTATTTTAATTATTATTATTAACTCCTTTTCTACTTTGGTCCAAATTTTTCCTGTACACACACACACACACCGTGTTGTATATATCATGATATATATCGTTATCGTGATATAAAAAAGTCCATATTGTGATAAATGATTTTTTCCATATCGCCCAGCACTAGTTAGTACATGAATGTATTAAAGCAATCGAAGGGTTATTATTCATCAAATACAGTTATTGGACACTCCATCAATTGAAAAGTGATTTAGACACGGTTTATTTCATACACAGTAGCTAAGTGAGGATAGCTTCGTGATGTGGCTTCTTTGTTCTTGGGCTAAGCTAACAGAGTGCCAATCGCGTTTGAGATCTATCATTTTAAGACAGTAAATCATCCAAAACTCTCATTAATAAACCCTCCCTGAATAAAAAAAAATTACAGATGTTACCTGATCGGCAGTAAGATGGTCGCTGCAGACATACGACTCTTTGGTAGGACACCATAGGTCCCTCTTCTCTGTACTTGTCCATTATAGGTGAAGTTTCTCATCTTTTGGGAATTTGTGAATGCTCACTTGTTCACTGCTGATATTAGAACACCCAAATGCGCTACAACGTGACGGCATTTTTCAAGTTACACAAAAAAAAGAGGCGATCTTTCAGAAAAAGAATCTGTATGGCAAGCAGTTAAAACACCAGACAAACGGGCAAGGCTCTGCCTTATGCCCAGTGCCCACATGTACGTCACAATGACGTTTTGCGGAAGTGCGCTGATTTTTAGGGGCGTGTCCCAGAGAAAAAACTACCATAACTTGGAATGAAATTTTAATATATTTATAATTTATTTTGCAAAAACGAACAGAGCTGAATGATATAAGATATATATGTTGTGACAAATATGCAAATTTCCAACATCATGTCACAATATCTTTAAAGCCAAGCATGTGGAGCAGCTTGTGATGCACATGTGACTAGGGATGTGCAATATGGCATAAAAGTCATATCACAATATGTATTGTGAAGGATGGCGGTAACGATATATATCACAATATGTTTTTGGTATAAAACTTGCAATAGGAATGAAAAATAAAAGCATAGGGTGTCCTTTTGCCATCATTTATTTTGAAAACTGGTATACCATAAAATAGCCTCTATTAAGAAAATTCCATTACTAGGTCTAGAGTTTTAAAATAATAAACAAATCAAGTATTAGGCGTCGTTCTTGTAGTGCAAAACAGTGCAAAAGCTATCAAATGTAGTTTTAGCCATATATTTTAAACTAAAGAATATGTCAACTCAACAGTTTCCAGTCTTCTCACTTAAGAAATGAACAGCAGCAGAGCAGCATTTTACACTGAAAATACTTCGACCTCCAAACCTCTAGTGGGCGTCTCCTTCCACTTTAAGGAGAGCTGACATGGTGACCAGTTTCCTCTGTGGCTTTGACCCGAGGGTCTCGCAGTAAAATCACAGAGAGCAGGTTTCTCTAAAGCTGACAAAAGTTTACTTTAACTTTTGATGGGGGGGGGACTTTTTTTTACACAGTGTTTTGCGCAGGCATCCGAATATGGCAAAACTACGGCAAGCCGGACGTGGTTAGCTTGTAGCTTCGCTACTTAGCTCTTGAAGAAAATACTTTATTACCACTTACGCACAGTTTTCAACACCAAAAAAGTAACAATTAAATCTGACGACTCTGATTTTACATCAGACACAGCATTACTGCAGTTAGCCGGTAGAAGACAGATCTCTAGCGTAAGCTAAATGTCTATCGTTTCTATTGTGTACCATTTGTATCTCGCATTCCTACATGTGACCTGTCCTCAGTGTCCCCCACATCACACACACAGTGACTGCTGTGCTGGGAAAACAGAGAGAAGCGAGTAAAAAAAAAGGATGGATGGATGGATGGATGAGAACAATGCAATGGAGCAGAGTTAATGGCACCTTGTGGCTCAGTGGATTAATGAGAGAATGTTATCAAAAATATTTACTTAGAGCTCAGAGCTGCAGAGGCAGCAGCAGCTGTTGTTGAGGTGACAGTTTAGAGGTATGGTCTATGACTTTCTGCATGAATGGTTGGTGTCGTTGCACAGTGGGGCTTTCATATAAGCTTCTGCAGCAGGTAGAAACTCTGGGTTAAAATCAGAGAGAAAGCAAAAAGAAAAGAATTAGGAGAAGAGAAGAAGAACCAACTGCTGGCTGATTTTCCTTGTGGCAACTCGGGGAGCAACATTTAGCATCAGGCAACAAAATAGGTTTTTATCATGAAATTTGTTGTAGTTGGACAACCAGCGGTTCTGAAAGCCACCAAAATGATGACTGATGAATGAGGGGGAAATAATGGAAGGGGACAAACAAGGGAATAAGAACACAACTAAAATATATAAATAAATAAAACATACTGAAGACTGGATGAAAGAAGTTTACTATTTGTTCGTTTTTTTCAGAAACGCCTAAAACATCTGCTAATCAAATGTACTTCAGTCTAATCTTGTTCGATGAGACTTGAATAACTTTATGTCTATGATGTGTTGTCTGTGTGTGCGTGGGGCGTGTGTGTGTGTGTGTGTATGTGTGTGTGAGTGTGTGTGTACGTGTGTGGTTGTAGCCCAAAGCATGATACCTCTGTCAATATCCAGTCAGTATGAAGAACTGCACTCTAACCCTAACCCGAACTGCACTCTGCAGGCCAAAAGTGAACTCCGAGAAGTGTTAGACATTGATGTTTACTCCACATGCTTCCAGCTCACAGTCTGATGAGAGGCGAGCGTGCGCACAACAAATACTTCTTTACATACAATTCATGAAGTCACACATTTCAAAGTCACTGTTACGCTAAGATGTGCAATGTAGTGAAGCTTTTTGATATATATATATATATATATATATATTTTAAAGGATGCAGACATAAAAAAAATAAAAACGTATTTGAATTTATTCCACCATGCTACTCTTTTGAAAAAGAAATATATATATATTGTACACACTTTGATGACAAAGAAAATGTTACCTTATTGTGTGCTTTAAAAAAGGAGTAAACTATGGCTGTTTATAATATACTTCTCCCCCAGAGGATTTTAATTAAATAATAATAATGATAATGATAATGATAATAATAATGATAATAATAATAATAATAATAATAATATAAATATATGTATGTATGTATGTATGTATGTATGTATGTATGTATGTATGTATGTATGTATGTATGTATGTATGTATGTATGTATGTATGTATGTATGTATGTATGTATTTCTCTCTTTTGTTTTTTTCTCTCTTTTGTTTTCTATTGTTTATTGTTTATTGTTTATGGAAATTCTACCATTGCTGTTCATCGTTCTTTAGTTTTAGCAGGTCGCTTTCGTAAATGAGCCCATGAGGCTCAATAAGATTTACCTGACTAAATAAAGGTTGAATGAATGAATGAATGTATTTATGTATGTACATGAAGGATAAAATAGCTGGGAGGTGCAGTGGTAAAGGCATATGGACTGTGGTGAGGGAATATCAGGGGTTATCAATGTGGAAGATAGCAAAAAAAAACTACCAGTGAGCAGTGAGCTGGACTAAAGAACAGCACAGATGCACTAATGATGGAAGCACAAGAACAGGCGCTCAGCACAAGAGCAATAGAGGCTGTGGTATACCATACAAGACAAGAGCCAAGATGCAGACTGTGTAAAGATGCCCCTGAGACAGTCAACACATAATAACTTGATGCAAGATCCAGGCAAGCAAAGCGTACATGGAATACCATAACCAAGTGGCTGGAATAATATAGTATACAGATAATCCTCGATTTACGAGGGGCCGACCTACGAGGTCCCGGATTTACGAGGTTATCATATTTAATAAAAATATGGGGAAAAAAAACTTTTTTTTGGTGTTTAAATGTTCTTATTTTCATGTGTACAGCACCTTGTTGAAGCTGTGGTTGTTACCTTATCAGTCAGTCACTCGGTGCAAAACTATTGCTATGGGAAATTGCGCCCCGCGCGATTACCTGAAGGAATGCACTCACGCCTTTACGGCAGTGGGCGTCAGCGTCACCCCAGAGGCCTCGCCCTCTGGGTACTTAAGACGCTAGCGCCCATCCAAACGATCTCTATTTGCCCTTCACCTCGCTTAAACCTGAACTTCATGGGACTTCTCTGTAGACACATCGCTCGTTAGAGGTGAGCTCGCTCCCTACGCTGAGCGTACAGAGACATTTCCTGCGTATTGCTGGGTTGGCGAAAGCTAGTCCAGCGTTTTTCCTTTAACCTCGAAGCTTCTACCCTGCTAACGAGTAACAGGCTAGCCAGTGAAAGTGACACGTCAAAGGAGACGTCTTCGGACAACGTTAGTACTGCTAACGAGCTCGACTCTTCTCAGCCATGGCTCCTGAGAAGGGAAAGCGAAAACCCAAAATTCTAAGAAGACCAGCGAGCCCCAGTTCCCGTGCCTTTTTCCTTTTTATGCCATTTCGCCGCTCGGTTAGCGGATGCTAACCGCACAACATGCTACCTGCTAAGCTAACGGGGCTAACATCCAAGAAGCCGCGAGCAGCTCAGCGAGAGGACTTCTTCGGACGAAGAACTCCAGCAGGCCAGCAAGCTCCGGCTCCCGAACCTGCTCCAACGGATGTGACTACCCCCCTTTCAGCAGCGGACACCCACAAGGCCTGTCCGGTTTGCTCAGGGATGCTACACACGAAGGCACTCGACGCTTTTCTCACGGATGACCCCGGAGAAAGGCAAGTGGAAATCGAGTAACCCCGCCGCTAACTAGCTAGCTCCCACGGTTAGCCCGGCTAACCGAGAGCTCCCATGACAGCGTGGGACGGACAATTAGCGCTGCTAACACGATTAGCGCGGCTACGAGCGGACAACAAAGGACTCCATTGTGAGGTATGGAAAAATGCTTGGTCTAGCATGCTAACTAAGTTTGTTTACCAATGTTGCGCTGCTCGATGGCCCGTTTAGCACCGTGAGCGGAATCACGAGTACCTCCACGTTTAGCCCCTGTTAACAAGGAGGCTCTCTGACCAGAACAGTCCAGGAGGAGGAATTTCAGCGTACCTGTTCAGCTACGCTAACTAATAGTTTTCCTATGCCCACGACGAGAACATTGTGACGCTGAGAGCTTATCCACCTATGAGGCTAGGATGACTCTCGGACATTAACCATGTCAGGGCCCGAGGGACCCTGGTGGAGTGGACAAGGACGAGCGGCCTCGATGCTGCAGGCCACCAGGCAGAAAAGCTGCAGAAGCTGCAGGGGGCCATCAACAAGAGGAAAGAAAAGCCACACAAATTCAAATCTCCCCGTGGTCCAAGAGACCATTGTGGAAGGGACAAAGATGTTCCCTTGCTTGTGCGATAAAAACAAAATGTTGTTTTGGAGCACTATTAAAACTACATAGTATTTTAGCGTCTCTGTGCAGAAGTCACGGGTCACCCCAGTACTTCTCCTGTGGTGCAGAGAGAAAGCAGAGGCCTGCATGACCCTGAGATGCCCCTGCACCATTACAGGCACTTTCACTCACAGAGGGAGAGAAAACGCGGAACTTTTACCACCAGTACCTTTGTTAGAGGAGTAGAGACTAGCTGGTTCAGAACGTTTAAACACACAAGAACACTCAGACGCTTGTGTAAAAAAGAGAAATTGCCGTCCACACACGACAATAAAGTCTCAGACTACAGAGTACTTCCTGGTCCCAAAATGGGAACAGGGCTTGAGGTCCACCTTGGACCTCCGGGGTCTGAACAGAAGAAGAAAAAACGTACAAATCCAGGATGTTGACACTCAGACGAGCAATCTGCTTGGTTCAACCGAGAGATTACTTCTGCACGGTGGATCGGAAAGACGCTTTCCTCCACGTGAACCTCCTGCCCTGCCACAGAAAATATCTCCGCTCTACCTTCAGGGGCTCCGCGTCTGAGTTTTTTGGCAGTACCTTTTGACCTGAAAACCGCATCTCGGGCATTCACGAAATGCCTGGACGTAGCCCTGACCCCGCTGAGGGATTAAAGGGTCAGAGTTCTGAATTATTTAGACGATCTGTCCATTCCTGGACACAGCAGAGTCCAGGCACTGCAGCACCCAGATGGGGGTGATGTCTCACCTGGAAGCTCTAGGTTTCGTCATAAACCTGGCAAGAAGCAACCTGGTCCCATCCCAGATTACCGTATTTCTGGGAGTAAAGCTCAACTCCACACTGTACAAGGCAAGGCTCTCAGAGGCATGGGTTTCAGTCCTCCATCTCTGCTAGCACGTTTCAGCTAGGCCAAAGAGTGCCTCTCAAGCTGTGCCGGAGTCTCTCGGACCTGTTGGCAGCAGCTATTGTCTGTGTGCACCGGGCCCTATTAAGAATACGCCATCTGCAGATATGGATCAACAAACAAATGTATCCTGCAGAAAAGCAGTCTGAAACCATCCTAGACTACTGTACTTTTGGGAGTACGGGTCGACACCATTTCATATAGAGCACGACTTTCAGAGGAGCGTATTTCTTCAATACGCCTCTGTCTGGCACGTTTTCAACTGGGCCAGAGAGTGTCCCTCAATCTCTGCCAGCACATTTTGGGCCTGCTGGCAGCAGCCATTTCCTGCGTGCCACATGCATTATTAAAAATGCGTGCTCTGCAAATATGGCTAAACAAACAAACACGTCCTAGCTCCCTCAGACGAGCAGGGAGGATTCTGATCAGCTCAGAGTGTCTGACCGCCTCAAAGGGAGGATGGGAAGCAGTCTGCAGAAACCAGAACGCCTAAGGCCTCTGGAACCAACAGGAAGCAAGATTACACATCAACTTCCTGGAATTGAAGGCTGTTTACCTGTCAATGAAACACTTTTTAAAAAAAGGGGCTGATTGCGGGACAGCATGTCATGATAAAATCAGACAACATGACAGCAGTGTCCTACATCAGCAGGGAGAGGGGGACAAGGTCCCGACCCCTCCTCGGTCTGACACACAAGTTGCTCACGTGGTGTGGTCCCAGAATACTGTCCCTGAGGGCGACATACATCCCGGGCGAGACAAACAACGGGGCAGACACCCTCTCAAGAGGACTGCTGTTAGCCTCAGAATGGAGGCTGAACCCATGGGTCGTGGACCAGATCTGGTCACAATACGGGCAGGTATCCGTCGATCTGTTTGAATGCAAAACCAGCATGCACTGCGCTCTGTGCTTCTCTCTGAAGGAAACAGACGTACCACTGTGAGCAGATGCCCTGGCCCACAGCTGGCCAGCAAGGGCGCTATATTACGCATTTCCCTCCGTCCCTCTGATTCAGGGGACATTGGAATGTGTACGCAAGGGAGTTCTTTCCCTGATATTAATAGCCCCCAGATGGCCAAAGAAACTGTGGTTCCCAGAGATTATCTCACTGTTGTCAGGAACATCGTGGCAGCTGCCCCACACAGGGACCTGTTGACTCAGGTACACGGGCAGCTCTTTCACCCACGTCCAGAACTGTGGCAGCTCTCAGCCTGGCCGCTGAGAGGAACAGGCTGATGGCCTCTGGCCTTCCCAGCAATGTCATAAACACGATACAAGGAGCCAGAGCACAGTCAACTCAGACTCTCTATACTCGTAAATGGCGTGCTTTTGAGGCTTGGTGTCTGGAGAGGAATATTATTTTATATTCCTGTGACTTGGTCCAACTCCTCACCTTTTTACAGGACCTGCTGGAGAAAGGCCGCTCATTTTCCACCATTAAGGTGTTTTTGTCAGGCATCTCGGCATGCCACGAAGGCTGGAGGGGTAAAACACCCGGTGCTCACCCTCTCATGATACGTTTCATGAAGGGCGTACTAAGGAAAAGACCCCCAGCAGGACATTGGCCCCTGATTGGGACCTACAGTTAGTCCTGGATGCTCTTTGTGAGCCTCCATTTGAGCCTATTAGCAGCATTAAGATAGATTTGTTATCTTGTAAAACTGCCTTGGTCTTAGCTCTTCGCTCAGCTAAACATGTGGGTGACCTCCACGTTTTATCTGTACACGCAATGTATACTAAATTTGCCCCTGATGGGTCAAAGGTCACCCTGCATCCAAACCCCACATACATGCCAAAGGTTCCAACTCTAAATCCCAGAAGTCTGGATTTTGGTCTCTCAACGTTTCCTCCCTACCCTGTCCTCACTGAAGGACAGAGGAGGTTGAATACACTCTGCCCTGTCAGGGCCCTAAGTGCTTACATGGAAAGAACTGTCAGTTGGAGTAAATCAAACCAGTTGTTCATATGTTTTGCCAATCCAGCTGCTGGCAGAGCCCTTTCAAAGCAGTGCCTCTCACACTGGGTGATTGAGACCTTAAAGAGGGCATACAGCAGCAAAGGTCAACAGGTGTCTTCTGGGGTACACGCCCATTCCACTTGAGGCCTAGCTGCCTCATGGTCCCTTTTTTAAGGGCCTACCAGTTACAGACATCTGTGCTGCTGCAAACTGGAGTTCAACAAACACGTTTGCAAAGCATTATAGTAGGGGTGTAACGAGATCTCATTGTACGAGATCTCGCGATATTAAACTCCCGCGATATCTCTCGTTGAGAGGTAACGTTGTCTCGCGAGATGCTAATGCTAATGCTAGCAGAGCCCCTAGCAAGTCAGCGTCACGGACAGCATGGCTTCGCCGGATGAAGTTGCTATAGAAGACGCCCCAACTACTGATGGAGGGTGCCGCAGACGCCTCTACATTGATGGAGGGTCCCGACGCTGCCCCGAATGTAAAGACACGCGTGTAAACACCGGTGTGACCGGTGTTGCCAGATAGAGTCCCACCCACCCAAAGCAATCTCTACCCGCAAAAGTCAGAAGGAAAATCGCGGTGAACCGCCCAATCTGGCAACACTGGTGAGTGACGGCTGCAGAGTCAGTTTTGGAAAGTCCTGCGTGAATATCTATTTTTTTAAACAAAGTTGAACGTTCTAAGGTCTAAGGAGATTCAATCAGTAAAATGAAGACATCAGTTGGGTTTGTAATACATGTTAAAACAGAATAAAAGCCTTTTTGCGGCATAAAACCGATCTTTGAAGTTTTCTTGAACTAATGTTAAAATCTCGTCTCATTCTCGCGAGATCTGTGATTTTCTCGTCTCGTCTCGTCTCGTCTCGTGAGTTTTGTGTATCGTTACACCCCTACATAATAGTTTGGATGTCACTGCATGCAAAGTCACTTAGGCTGTACTCTCTAACTCACAGTAGAGAACAGCCAAAATGCCTGTATAAGGCTGAAGTTCTCACAAACATGCATTTTACTAAGCATTTCAAAGGCGTGAATGAATTACGTTCCCATAGCAATAGTGTTGCACCAAGTGACTGACTGATAAGGGAACTGAAAGTTATGCACCATAACTCATGTTCCCTAAAGGAAGGGAATGAGGTGCAACACAGTTGGCCCTTTTCAATGCCAAAGCTCGGTGAAGTGCACTTGGAGACCGTTTGGATGGGCGCTAGCGTCTTAAGTACCCAGAGGGTGGGGCCTCTGGGGTGACGCTGATGCCCACTGCCGTAAAGGCGTGAGTGTATTCCTTCAGGTAATCGCGCGGGGGTGCAATTTCCCATAGCAATAGTGTTGCACCTCGTTCCCTTCCTTCAGGGAACATGAGTTATGGTGCATAACTTTCAGTTTTAAATGGCTTTATAAATAAGTATAATTATTTTTATTATGTTTTTTTACAATTTGAAGCATATCCGCACGACTTTCGGTGTTTCCGGAATGCATCCGTGCCAGCCATTTTAAGGTTGCCAAGTGCAGTCAAGTGAGGTCGGCCATAATCGGCACTCGGCAGGCTTTAGATGACTGTTTCTCCCATAAGAGGATGCCTCATACGGATAAATTAGCTGGAATCACTCACTGAACTCTGTGGATGTCTCAGGCCTGGAGCAGCAGCCACGATCGCTCCCACCGCGCGAAGCTGCAGACAGCCGGATTAGCAACGAGCTAACATTAGCCTCGTAGCTCCATCCGACAGCCGGCTTTGTGTGATCAGAGGTTCCTGGAGCTCGCCTCAATGTCGGCCTGGAAGCTGAAGATATCGGGGGACACCGAGCTAACTTGGAATAACAAAGCCGACAGCCTTTTTGGAGGTGCAGCTAAACCGGACTTCCCGGAGCTGCGGACTACAACAGCAGCCGCGGATTCGGAGGTGCTAATGCTAACAGGTGCAACTAAAGGCGGTGTGCGCAAACGGCTTTCGGTAAGTTATTAAAATCTTTCTCTGGCTCCAAATGTATGAAGTTAACATTCTAACAGTCCTTCCTGTAAACAGTTTAAAACTATGTGGTGCTGCAGCAAGCTGCAAAGCTCGGACGTAACGCAACAGAGCTAACAGCGGAGCTAACAGGCAAACAGACGACAGAAGCTGCCGCTCAAAGTAAGAACTATTTTTTTTATATACATTATGCTCTTTTAAAATGTTTTAAAGTGTTAGGATAGGCATTATCGCACATGTAGTGTATCAGTAGCGGAACGTGCGGTATATATGCCTATTTTTATTTTGCACAAAAAGATTGTGAGAATTATAACAAGAAAACATTGTCACCCTTCTGGTGTATTATTCTCAAACGAAGCTACTGAAATTCTATGATTTGGTAGATTATAACATTTTGTTACTTATGTATAGAGCTCATAATGGGCGGCCGTGACGTAGTGGTAATGGCGGTTCGAATCCTGGTTCCCCACACCATGTGTCGTTGTGTCCTTGGGCAAGACACTCAACCCTGAGTTGCTCCCGGTAGGACTGGAAAGCGCCTTGCATGGCAGTCTGCCACTACCGGTGTATGAATGGGTGGATGGTTGGTATTGTAAAGTGCTTTGGGGCCCCTCATAGGGGGCTGGAAAGCGCTATATAAATAAGCTCCATTTACCATTTACCATAATAATATACTACCGTCAAATATCAAAAGGTTTTTTGTGAAAAGAACAAGCTGCTACAATCTTAAGGGTAAATATGTGTTTGTTAAATCACAGTTCAGAACAAGTTCGAAGGGAAGAACTACCGTAATACAAGGCGTAAGTTTGTGGAAACTGGACCAGCTCTACACCCTCAGGGTGCGTGGGAGTTTGCCCAACCAGTTTACATGTGCTTTGTGGACTTGGAAAAGGCATTCGACCGCGTCCCTCGGGGGGTTCTGTGGGGGGTACTCCGGGAGTATGGGGTACCAGGCCCATTGATATGGGCTGTTAGGTCCCTGTACGACCGGTGTCAGAGCTTGGTCCGCATTGCCGGCAGTAAGTCAGGCTCGTTTCCAGTGAGAGTTGGACTCCGCCAAGGTTGCCCTTTGTCACCGATTCTGTTCATAACTTTTATGGACAGAATTTCTAGGCGCAGCCAAGGTGTTGAGAGGATCCGTTTTGGTGGCCTTAGAATCGCTTCTCTGTTTTTTGCAGATGATGTGGTCCTATTGGCTTCATCAGATCGTGATCTACAGCTTTCGCTGGAGCGGTTTGCAGCCGAGTGTGATGCGGCCGGGATGAGGATCAGTTCCTCCAAATCCGAGGCCATGGTCTTGAGCCGGAAAAGGGTAGCATGCCCTCTCCGGGTCGGGGAGGAGGTCCTGCCCCAAGTGGAGGAGTTTAAGTATCTCGGGGTCTTGTTCACGAATGAGGGAAAACTGGAGCGTGAGATCGATAGGCGGATAGGTGCAGCATCCGCAGTGAAGCGGGCGCTGTACCGGTCTGTCGTGGTGAAGAGAGAGCTGAGTCGAAAGGCAAAGCTCTCAATTTACCGATCGATCTACGTTCCCACCCTCATCTATGGTCATGAGCTTTGGGTTGTGACCGAAAGAACGAGATCTCGGATACAAGCGGCTGAAATGAGTTTTCTCCGCAGGGTGTCTGGACTCTCCCTTAGAGATAGGGTGAGAAGCTCAGTCATCCGGGAGGGACTCGGAGTAGAGCCGCTGCTTCTCCACATCGAGAGGAGCCAGTTGAGGTGGCTCGGGCATCTGGTTAGGATGCCTCCTGGACGCCTCCCTGGTGAGGTGTTCCGGGCATGTCCCACCGGGAGGAGACCCAGAGGAAGACCCAGGACACGCTGGAGGGACTATGTTTCTCGGCTGGCCTGGGAACGCCTTGGGATTCCCCCAGAGGAGCTGCTTCAAGTGGCTGGGGAGAGGGAAGTCTGGGCCTCCCTACTTAGGCTGCTACCCCCGCGACCCGACCCCGGATAAGCGGACAAAAATGGATGGTTGGATGGAAGTTTGTGGAATAATTTAAAGTCAGTATTTAAGGAAGCTAAATCAATTCCTGTCTTTAAGAAAATTATCAAAGTTGAATTGTTAAACAAATATAATTGAATGTATTTGAGTAATCCATATAATTGATGATTAACTGAGTTATTCACTTATTTTGTTATTAGAGAGCAATTACTTTGTATTAGATAGATAAGGAGCAGATTTAATAAGATATTTTCTTCATCTGCTACCTTTCATTTTACACCTTATATATTTTTTCTTTTCATTTGCTTGTCATTTGTTGTATCTCATTTTGTAAAATGAATAAACTTAAAAAATAAAAAATAAAATAAATAAATAAATAAATAAATAAATAAATAA
>JBBPBX010009873.1:25184-50451 GCA_038048925.1 Garcialebias charrua
GAGGCTTGCCAGTCACCGCGACTTAACCAGAGCCAGCAATAAGAGGCAGGTGGTGCTCAAGGTGGCGGGGCAAAAGCTGGAAAGTTGTAAGGAGAGGAGTCGTAATAGCACATTCAAAAGTGCACTAATTAGTTTTCATTGTCATACTATTGCCCCTGTTAAACTCATTTTAGTTGGTTAAATATAAATTGACAATTGATTTTTGAGTACCTACTGTATGTTATTTAAAAAAACTTTTGGAGTTGAGAGTCATAATATAGCTTATCTGATTTAAAATTTCATATTAGTGGCTGGTTTTACACAAAAACAGTATGTTGGTGCCATGAAAATGAAAACAGGTAAGAAGAGACTACAGCAGTAAAAGAATGAGCACCATATAACTGGAGCTGTGTGTTAAGGGTCTTTGGTTTAATTTCTTAAGCACTGTTTAAAAGAGCATTGCATACATTAACAAGAAATATGAGTGCCCAGACTGACACAACAGATTAGTCTTAATGGCATTGCATAGGTTCAAAGATTGCATCGTATTGGCAACACCTAAGTCTACTTTACCAATGAAGCTTAAATACTGTACTGTAGAAGAACGTTTTATTTGTTCTGCCATATCATTACAAACATATACCTATGTATAGACTGAATACATCTCCATATGTGACTTGACAGACAGCGAAGACAGCACCTTCTCTGAAACAGGAGCTAAGAAAAGAAAAAAAAGTTAACATAAATAAAAACATTAAAAAAATTCATAATACTACCAGTGGAGAAAAAAAAAAACCATGCATCAAATACCGGTACCTCAAATGGTTTCATAAAAATAATTAAAAAAATTATAGTAATTTTTAAAAAAAAGTAAAACTCTCTTGAGAAATCCAGTCCTACCCTGAACTCCCTTTGCTTCTTGGCGGAAAGTAGCAAATGGAGACTAGACCATCGTTTTCATGCCAATATGGCACAACCATCATAAGAACAGGACTTGTGTTTTGTGTAACTGCTCTCTTTGCTCTCAAGTCTGATTTAGTCACATTTCCAAAAAGAAAGAGTCCACTTTATACTTATTACAGCTGCTATGTACCAGAGATATAGGACAGTTTATGGAGAGAAAAAAAGTGAAGTTGGCTTTAAGTAAGTCAGAGTAGCCTCTGTGGATGGCCTTATCACAAACCTGCTGAGAGAGTGTTGATTCATGCTGTTTCTGAGAACCACTGCCACAGCTAGACTGATTACCATTCCTATATAAAGCATTTATATTTCCTTACAGATCGCATCACTCTACTCTGCCTGCTTTAAATTTCAACAGTGTCCATCACTGCTGCAGATGGAGAGGGCAGCTTTGGGGTGCTGATAATCTACGTACTGTAGTCTGCTGCAGTGGTGTGTGTGTGTGTGCGTGTGTGTAAGAGCTGATAAGTGAAAAGAATCTTATTTTGTAAATTCAGTACAATGTTCAGCATAAAAAATATATGCATTCTTATCAGAACAATGCTCAAAGGTTTTGATATGATAACATGCATTTGAAAAAACAGGTCTAATTGTACAGTTGTGCTCAGTTTTTTTTATTTACATTCATCACGGGCATGAATATCATTGTAATTAGGGGATTTTGAAAATTGGTTTGAATGGCTTTTTCCAAGATGGAATGGTTAAACAACATAAGACTTTTTTTTTTCAACTAAAACTGGGTGTATAGGTTTGAATTTACTGTGGATATTCTACTTTGTATAATTCTCAAAGTGTTTAAATTATGCACATAGACTCAAATATATGTAAGTACAATAACTTAAATCAGGTGTGAGAATCATTTATTTGTTTGTTTTGCCAATGGGCTATTCCTACTTAGTTAAAGAGGCAAGAAATTGCATCTATCATGTATAAGATCACATCATCTGCATATAGATGTATACAGCCAGAACAAAGGGCTTGCTATGTTTGCCACATGTAGCCCAAATGTATTACACAATTTTGGATTAATATCTTCATTAAAAATGGTTGTTCATTGAACAAACAAGTATGGTGATGAACTCTACAACAAATTTGTAGATTTGACAACTGGTAAAATAACTGCCTAATACACCAAGAGAAATGGTCAAATATTCAGCGAAAAATATGCCAGGATGTTGTTGACGGCTACAAAAAGCATGTGGTCAAGGTGCAACTTGGTAAAACATATTTATCAGAATATTGACACATTTTGACGCTGTATGGATTGAAGAAAACCCACAACAAATTAAACGTACACATCCAATTAATTTCTTTAAAAGTGATTGAAGTACTTTGTTGCAATTAGTGTTTAGCGTATAGCTTAGATCTTTTTTAGCGTATTGTTTAGTGTACCGTTTATAATTTGTTTAGCGTATATCTACATCTTAGATTCTTATATAGTTTCTTTTTATACTTTATATTTTTGCTATTTTTGGTGTAACTGGGACGCTGATTTTGTTCAACTTCATGTACCACAAGTAATGCGAATGACAATAAAGAAACTTGAACTTGCATTATCGCTTCATGTCAAAAAAAAGGTTCAAATAAAATATTTAAAATTGAAAATGATGATGAAATTAAACATGACTTATATTGTTGGTTTTATAATGAAAAATTAATTAATCCAGATATTGAGATTTTCTTTTTCTAGTGTTCTTTACATTTTTCCAGACATTAGCCAAGCAATCAAAAAACCCATAGAAACAACAATTATAGCTACAATTAGGATACTTAGAGTCATGTAAAAGCTCTAATGACGCTATTACGTTGTGTGTAAACATATGGAATGATACCCAGAGACAAGACAGGAGGCTGAAAAACAAAAACAATCTGTTAATGAAAGACTGTGGTTGCATCACAGTTGATGGAGACTTGTTCTGGATAATTAAGCAGATAAGCCGGAGAAGAAAAGCATGATATTTTTAAGACTTTACAGGCGAACTTCATGACTGCAAGTCTGATCAAGACAAGGTGGGGAAAAAAAAGAAAACAGCACTGTACAAGAACAAAGACGCTCATCAACATTGTTTTGCAGTTCATTCCCTCCCAGAAGCCCTTTTCACACCATCCTTACTAAAATTACACTTGTCTCAAAAGACAAGTTTCTCAACTAAATTACTTGTTTCTGTTCTCATTTTCTTTTTAACTCTAATGAGCTCAGCCACAGATGCTTAGCAACGGCTCTGACAGCTCAACAATGAAAAGGTCGGGGGTGGCGCTCATTTGTTGTGCTAACCTTCACATGCTAATGTGTAGCTGTGTCGCTACAGCCACACATATCGTTGTGTCTTCTCACCTGAGCTCTCTCTCTCTCTCTTCTTTTTGACGTTTTCTGTTCATAACACCCACAACAATCATCCACTTAGTCACTTCTTCTACGAAAAAAAGAAAGTGTCCCGGCTCTGAATCAGGCCGTGCTTATCGTTGAGCATCATTTAAACACCCCTCCTAGCAATCAAATGCTACTTCGCAGTATTTTATGTTCCCTTTAGACGAGTTGATTCATTCCTCCGGGGAGTTTCAGTCTGAGTGGGAGAAAGAAAAAGGTGGAAGCGACGGGGTGCATCAATTATGTGACAGCATGTTTCAAACTCCCTCTCTGAACCATCGGCATCCTTTTCACACAGCTGATTATCTAAACTCTGTGGCACCAAACTGAAAAACCAAAGAGCGATTGTTTGAAGGAGCTGAAATATCCATTAGTATTTCTCAAAGGAGCATGTCTAAAGTGGAACTAAAGCTCTGGACATAAAAAGAAGTGGACACGCGCTTGGCTTTGGAAGCAAAATAAGCAAGAAAAAGTCAATTTGAAAGAAGCAATTTAGATAAAGCCCATCTCCTCGCATTGCTCAAGGGTGTTTTGACCTCAAAGGAACGAGTAACCATAGTTAGAACGATTCCCCCGCTGCTCTTAATGCCGCAATACGTCAAAAGAATCGCTACAATGGACCAAATGTTTATTTAGACCACACTCCAACTGGAGCTCTCCACTCTCAGAAACTCAAGACTTAGTTAAAATTTCAAAACCTGCATATATATTACCTTAATGTTCACCATTATTTATACAGCAGAAGCCAAGGAGAAGTAAGAACATACTCTGATTAGACAAATAGGCTCCATGTCCTGGTTTTAATGCACCAAAGCTCATAATTCTGAAAACTGGATTAAGATGTGGCAACTCAACTCATCAAGCATGATATTAGTTAAAGAAATGAAAGGAGCATTTCTTGAAGGAATGCAAACCACTCAAAGACTCAGACTAGATGCCAAGGTTTTCAATAAATGTCTTGGGTGATTTGTTTGTGCTCAAAGTGTGTGGTGGAGATGATTCTCAGCTACCACCGCACCAAATTTTTGCTCAATGTCTGCAAAACTGACTGAGTTGTAGTAATTTTTTGTTGTTGTTGTTCAATAAAAGGGATTAGATGTGGCAGCCATGTTGATCTGGTTTGACTCCAGTAATTATTGACTTACCTCGCTACTTTGCAGTTTGACTTTTGTGGACTCGTTCTTTTGT
Source organism: Garcialebias charrua (assembly GCA_038048925.1). NCBI lineage: Eukaryota > Metazoa > Chordata > Actinopteri > Cyprinodontiformes > Rivulidae > Garcialebias > Garcialebias charrua. The sequence continues at coordinate 29,680 of JBBPBX010009873.1, forward strand.
GGGATTTCAAAGTAATTGTACACAAAAATATATATATATTTATATATATATATACAGTATATGTATATATTGTACACGACACATGATTGTCAACTTATTACGCACAAGATTGTGATACTACGGGATACTATACAGCAAAAAGTTAATGAAAAAATACTTCCGACATGCGTCGCCATTTTGTAAATTTCTCTCAATAAGCCCAAACTGTGTCACCACTCAAAAGGACTACCGTATTTTTTTGGAATATAGGTCGCACCCGAGTATAGGTCGCATTGTCCAATTATTGCCAAAGAATTGGAAAAATCCATATATAGGTCGCACCTGAATATAGGTCGCACCTACGTCAAAATGTGGACCGTGTTTAGCTCTGCTGCAAATGTCTCTTCCACAGGAGCGCACAGCAAGGCTTTTAAGAAGATTAACACTTAAAAACAATTAATTGTTTGATAAAAAATTATAGCAAATATGTGTCTGAGCTGAACTTTTCTTTAATAAATGAATAATTTTAGCAGGATAAACACCTAAAAATATATTTGTTAGCTGACATTATTGTAAGAGTGTGTCTCAGTTTAATTTTTGTCAATAAATGATTACAAATCAGATTATTTTATAAAAAGCCATATACAGTATAGGTTGCACCTGACTATAGGTCGCAGGCCATGAAAAAAATGATAAAAAGCCGCGACCTATAGTCCGGAAAATACGGTACACTTCCCAGAAGGCCCGTTGCCTGCTGCTGAAATGGAGGGGAAGTTTTTATCCAATCCGAAAAAGTTTGTTCCTTATTCATAGTGACTTTGGCACCCAGCGGATGCAGAGTCGCATGGAACCGACCGGGAACTAGACCAGAACCGGACCTCCAGACTCACTGGTGAATCTGAGTGCCACCTGCTGGCCCACGAGGGCTACAGAGCGGGGAGGCGCCGCCTGGAGGTCCGGCATTCTCTCCGGAGTCCTCTCCAAAGTCCCGGGACTTTTTCATCTGGATTTCTCTATGTTATATGGACTCTTCTCGGGACCATTGTGTGGTTTTGCGCCCTGGCTTTCTGAAGGCCCATCTCTCTCCAAGCATCTGGTGCTCAATGGCTGCAGAGAGCCGATCAGAACCAGACCAGAACAGGACTAAAGCTGGTGAGGACCCATATAAAATTATGCAGTAGCTACTGTACAGTACATACAGTATACAGTACCGGGGTATGTATGATGTTAAAATTACGTATGTTTAAGAGTTTAGAACATTGCAAGAGAGTGGGAAGGGTTTATAAAGCCTTAAGCTATGTATGAATACTAAAATAAATATAGCGTCCCTACTTAGCAGATTTTCACTTATTGCGGGGTGTGGGGTATCCAGAACGTAACCCCAACAATAAACAAGAGACTACTGTGCATGATTGCCTTCTGAGAGTTTCATTAAAACCCCATAGGTTCATGAGATATTTTCCTAACAGACAAGAAAGCACACCCGTTAGCCGTGGCAGACGATAATGATGATAACTGATAAAGAACATTGATTTGTGCCAAAAGGTGAGGGTTATATATGAAGTTGTTTATGAATCGCTGTTTGTACGGAACATGCTGCACTCAGGACAGATCTGTAAATCAAATGTAACATTTAATTCAGATTTTATCACGTTGAACTCTTGTACCAGAATTGATAATGATCAAGAAGCCATGAACAAATGTGATTTAAAAAAAAAAAGATTTTTAGCAAAACTTGAGGTGAAAATTACTTTTATTTTTCTGCCTTTAGCAGACCTCAGGTGGGACTTTTTCATTGTTTAACTGCAGATTAGGATTTTTAATCCTCGCAGCCACTCAGGTTGATTACAGAACAGCGTGATGCAAATGATGCATGAGTGTGCAAATCCTATCAGCTCGTGTTTGTTTCCTTGTCTTTCATTACTTAAAGTGTCAGTGACGATACATTAATGCTATAAACAATTTTCGTCACTAAATTTACAGATTACGTTCACTCTGTTCCGGGGGGGTTGCCTGTGTCTATGTGCAAGTTTGTGTCTTTAACCACCCAAAAAAAAGAAACAAGACGGTTTTTATAGAAAATATTAGAAAATAATTCACAAAACATTTAAATCATTTCACCTACCGTAGTGTTTTGTTGGAATAAATGTTTTGTCTTTCATCTGAATGACTTCATCAGTTTGAGGCCTGCCAGTTTCTTTAAATAAAAAAAAAAAAACATCCAGATGACAAATTAACTTTTTAGTGATTTATTTACCTGAATGACTGAGCGTACTTACCCTTTTTGCTTTTTAACCATTTTGGCCAAGTTGCCCTCAGGCTGGTTTGGTGAGTAGTAAGCGGCCATTTTGTCTTTAATATTTGATGGTTATGCACTGATGATCCATTGTTCTCCATTTTGCATGTGTAAAGCCATGCTGGGAACTCAACAGCAGACTGGTTTGAAACAAGTCAACAAGGTGCTACTTAATATGACAGATCCTGTTGGCAGGCCTCAGACTGATGAAGTCCTTCGGATGAAAGTCGAAACGTTGCTTCCAAAACAGAAACTGTCCAGATGGCACAATTGAATTTTTTTTTCTGTGATATGACTGAGCATACTTACTATTTTTTAATGAGGAAATAATCATTAAAAGGACATCTACAACTATCTTGTGGAGCTAACCCATGACAAGATGGCTGCCATTGTCAAATGACCTCAGAAAACACAAACGATGGCTACAGTTCAGTGAAGTTTACAAATATTGAACTAAATTTTGATACAAGCGTAGCTTTTTATTTTTTTTATTTTTTTTAGCTGCTCCCTTCTTTACCACAGCAAGCAAACTCACACAAAGACTTGACAATTGTTTTCATGCTGGATGCCCATACTGATGCAAACGCAGACCACCGAGCTACCGCAGCCCACTCGTGTGGAGAAGAGGGCTGCTATCTAGAGCAGCATGGGAGAACAGATGGTGGGATTAAGGGTCTGCTCAAGGGCCCAGAGTTGAGCAAATGAGGGTAGAGGCGGAGGTGCCCAGACATCATATCTCACTGATGTGATTGTGAGACTGTCTGGTTTATACTCAAAGAGAAACGGAGAGGGAGAACTCCTGACGAGTCCTCCTAATACGGCACGTCACACTCAAACAAAAACAACGCAAACCGTACATTTGGAAGAGATTGATGTTAATTTTCAGTTAATGATGGAGGAGTTGGAGGAGGAAGGTCTGGTGTTTCTGTTGTTGAACGCAGAGAACTGCTGTTTGGTCATTTGTCATGAAGAGACCGCCCCCGCTTCCTACAGTGGGAACTGTCTGAGGTGTACTCCCTCCTCGCCAGTACAGCTACGGACATCCGCCTGTGTCTCTGCGCTCTCTCAGTGCACAAAAATAGTCCATTTTCCTTCTCCTAGTTCTTTCATTATCTATATACCGTACTTTTTGGCGGAAAAGACGCTTCTGCGTATAAGCCGCTTTGTCCAATTATTGGTAATAATTTGGAAAAATCCATAAATAAGCCGCTTCGCCGTATAAGTCGCATCTATTATGCGTCACCGGTACGCACGCGTCAGCGCCTCATTTGCCCTGCTGAAAATGGCGGCCACAGAAGCGAGCCAGCATGGAAGGACTTTACAAGATTAACACGGTAAAAACAATTATTTCTTTGCTGAGAAAAAATATATTGCTTAGCTGACATTATAGCACAAGGGTTCCTGAGCTTAACCGTTCCTTAATCAATTCACGAAATGGTCAAATCTGCTGAATTTAAATTGTTTCGGTTTGACGTGTTCCAAACGGTCACGTGCGCTAATAAAATAAATTGTAAAAAATGGAATTTTATCTCAAATGTCTTATACAGGTCAACAGTTTGTAAATGAAAACCCATATAATTACACTCTGAAAGCTAAAAAAATATCTGCCGAGTGGTTTATGATTTATAACAATTGTAAGGGGTTAATGAGGAGGTCAATATTAATACTGACCTCTTTATCCTTAATTAATCTACTTATTCAGATTGAATAGTAAATTCACGGATTCTGTTCTTTTTCAGTTTACCCAATATCTCTGTGATCTTTATGATGGATAAATAAACAGAGCCATTAAGTGACAAAGACGTTAACTTAGTTTGATATGTCAAAGAGACACTATCATTTATTTAAAATAAATCAACTAAATTAACACCATTACACTTGATTGACATGATTTCACTTTCTTTCAATTCAAATACGTCAGCACACTTGATTTAACACAACAGACATAAATACTAGATGTTACACATATTTAGTCTGAGGGGCTCTTCAGCTTAAAATAGTTTCCAGCTTAAGATTGAGAGGGAAAGGGAAAAGGAGGAATAAGAGGTTGGAGAGATTAAGTTATTTATCTCGAGTGTAACCAGAGATGACACTTTCCATCCGACTTCGGCTAAATCCCAGGTACGTTTGTAAACAGCTTTACCTTTTGACGATGCGTCTGATAAAGATATTACCAGCCTCCCAGGTGCACAGAGTCCTTCCGGCCCTCGTACGTCTGAACTGGTCGTTTACTTCCAACGTCTCCTCGGATCCGCGTCAGCCGTCAGAAACATGTGGCAGCTTCTGGCCGACTTCAAGACGAGATGTTTCTCAAAGAAAGTTCATTAGGAACTTTGGAGCTTTTGCTCGGGGAACTGGATGGAGGCGTCCATCAGTTCTAGCTGACAAGTTAGTCTTTGGCTCTTGACCAAGCTTGACCAGCTGCAAGGCAGAGAGCTTTCAGGTCTCTGTCCATTCAAACTCTCTGTCCATTCAAAGACTGAAGCGTTTCCGCACAGTTAGAACTTAAAAAGAGACTTAGAGAGGAGAGAAACTTGTCTCTTTTTCATTGGTCCACTCGTTATCACTATTCAAGGTGAAATTCAGCACAGAGAAGGAAATTGTTTAGGAAAAAGATAGATAAAGCTGGAGCCCTGCTCATGAGACTGTCTCTGAGTTTCTAAACAAAACCGTCCGGTCTCTGTGACCCGAAGGCTTCACCTTTAAACACAGCAGTGAACACAGTTTAACTCTTACAGAATGACACAGCTTAAAAGCACACATCATGAAAATGACAAAAGTTATTCTTTTGATCACATCAGCCTAAAATCAAAGATAGAAATAGTCTCTTTTGGTGACTATATTTATCAGATTACAGCTAAATGAATGATTTTGTAGTAAATGTCTTGCTTTACTGAGAGGTCAGTAAAGGTCATCACTGGACAGTTCAAAAGTACACAGGTGTCTTAAAAGTGGACAAGGTCATGCCCACTACACAATATAAAACGGAAATAAAACCGAAGCTAAGGAGACGATTCCGTCTCTAAAAAAAGAATAAAAAATTGAATTTTATCTCAAATGTCTTATACAGGGCAACAGTTTGTAAATGAAACCCATATAATTACACTCTGAAAGCCTAAAAAATATCTGTCGAGTGGTTTAAGAGCTGTTTATCTAAACAGTAGGTATCTGTTTGCGGTAGCTATACCGCTAACAACAAAACTAAATGAGCAATATTTTTTTTTTAGCTCTGAAAATCTTCTGCAGCTAACAGTTTGTAAATGACCACCAAATAATTACGCTCTGTAAGTTTCAAGAAAATCCCGGTGTGGTTTATGAGTTATCCTGCTAAAAAACACAGCTAACAACACAGCTAACAGTGGTTAGCTCCAGAGCAGGAGGCCGGGCAGCGACAGAGTCAGTCCGAGCAGAGGAGGCTTTTTTCGGACAACATTAGCTAGAAACGGTCGGTGTACTATCTGGAAGTGTCCCCCTAGTGGACAAATATGGTACTGCACCATTTTTTGGCCCAAATGAAAAACGGCGATATCAGAGCCAAAAATGGGTCTAAAAATATGGGAAAAAATCCATAAATAGGACGTCTGGGCATATAAGCCGCAGGGTATTCAAATAAGTAAAAAAACAGCGTCTTATATGCCGAAAAGTACGGTAAGCTTTGCTGGAACAATTGTAAAGATGGCCGAATCTTCAAACGGCCTCGGCCAGCGGGTCCCAGAAATGAAAGCGACAATTTTTCGTAATCAAACACGCCCAGAAAAAATTCTGATCAACCCCACAGTGCTTGGTGCATACCCTGTGAGAAACTATGTAATTTACATCATGTAACCAAGTCAGAGAGACAATCTCTCATGGATTATAAATCAGAAGTAATCCTCCTCAACTTTGATGAACCGAGCTGACGGTTTCAGTTTCTGCTGTACTACTTCCCTTAACAGAGCATTCAGCAAACTTTAATAAGACTTAAACAGAAGGAGGATGAAAATGTCTGAAAATATTAAACCCATTGACTTCTATTCTAGGAGCAGGTACCTTTGAGACATGATCTTGTACGCATCGGGCAAATAACACCGCGTGTTCTCCATCTGCGCAGGGTCAGCGTCGCAGATCTTGTCGTCCGTGCGGCCGTAGTTGGCGCTCTCGATCATGATGACATCCGTGCCCGGGCAGCGCAGCTCGATAGGGTAGCTCTCGCAGGACAGCTCCCTCCTCACCACCGCCATGGGGACGGGCGCTCTGCTGAGAGCTGCAGGGGGGAAAAACAAGAACAAACCGGTGAAAAGGAATTCTTTACGAAGCCAAAAATAAACAATTACCGGAAAATATTCATAACATGTTTAAGACTTAGGAGCAAATTTATAAGTTATGGGGGGAATCAGTTTAAAATATGCAAATTCAGAACTACTTGAAAAAACTTGTGTGTATCAGTAAGTGGAGTCAAACTGTGCAATAATTTTAATATTGAACTTAGACAATAAAACAGTTCAAATTATCCTATAAACATATGATTATTGCTTACCGGTAATATTATTTTTCAATTATTGTTGGTGTTTTTGTTATTGATGCTAGTTATTTTTATGTTTTATTTTTTTGGTGAAGTTACTGTAATTATAATCATTTATCTACTGTAGTTAACTTAAATAGATACTATATTGATGGGTTAAATATTGGTTTGCATGGATTATACATGTAATAAATGTAAGATTATGTAAGTGGTTGAGGAGTGGGAATTTTGATACGTTTATATTTCTACCCACTCCCTTGAATATGTAAAACAAAAAGTTTTGACAATATGTTTCATGCTGTGTTTTTATTTTTTTACATATTCAAAAAATAAAATAAAATAAAATAAAACATCAGCTAAATTATTTCTGAAGAAATTTTGAGGGATGACTAACATAATGTTGGGATTAACTTTAATTATAATCTAATCTGACAAAATGCATATGCTCCAATGGAAGAACTGTGTAAGAAGTGTAAAAAGAACCAACATTCAAGTAAATATTACAGCTGCTGCCAGGGGTTCATTAAGGTAACCATGGTAAACCACAACTTACTTTGTACATCTATCACTCGCAGATAGCACTTTTAATGATAGGCAGATAGAAATGCAGACTAAAACGTTATACTCAAATAAACAGTGAATGTCAAATTTGAGAATTTTAATAAAATAGTCAAAGAAAAAAAAGCTGAGATGGAAAAACAAAAGAGAAAATAAAACGACAGAGCAGTAGCAAGAGAAAAGGACTTCTCTGCAAACACGCTGCGTGAACGCAGAATGCTGAAGGGCTGAAGAAAAGAAAATGCTAACCAGACTGCTCAAGTCAAAATGAGCAGATCAGCAATAACGTAGCTAAAACTGTTGCTAGCACCTAAAACAAGCAAAACAATAGCTAAAAGATAAGCTTAGTAAAACATAGTTAAAACCTTTACAAAGCTAAACCAAATTTTACTTTAATACAACAGAGGCTAAAGGCTAAAATTTGCTCGAATGTAGCTAAAATCTTACATTATAAATATAAAAGATAATAAAAAGTTAAATTTTGCGAAACAAAGCTAAAGGCTACATTTTGAAAACCATAGCTAAAAAGATAAAATCTTCACCGTCTATCCAACAACGTTTCTGAAAGAACAGATGTACTGTAGTTTTTTTTAAAGTGGAGAAAACTGTAAATAAAATGTAATAATACAAAAACCCGTATTTTCCGTTGTATAGGTCACACCGTTGTATAGGTCACAGTGTCCAATTATTGCCAAAAAATTGGAAAAATCCATAAATAGGTCGCAATGTAGGCTTTAATGTGCCGGTACAAAAGTTACATAAACTAAAAGATGTAGCAAACTATTACCGATCAAACCGAACGTTTTAATGTATGAACAACTAAAATAGCACAAATGTACGGAAGCAGTTTGACTGCAAAATAACATCTGGAAGAAACAGGAAACTATATAGTGTTGATGCTGACTCAGCATTAATGCACTGAAGCATCTTTCAAAGTAACAAGTTTGAGAGCATCACCTGTGTTTATTGGGTAAAAAAAAAAACAATAGCTAAAGTAACTCCATATTGGAGCCAGAGTGTAAACTTGTGTCTATTTCTACAAGAAAATGCAAGAAGAGACAGATGGACCGGTCGTCAAAAGGTCCCACACTGAGACGTTTACAAAAAGGTTATCCACCCTTGTCTCCAGAGTGTGGGCTGATGGGATGCTGGTTGTTTGGAGTGGGAGGAAGAGCAATCCCACGGAGGCCCTAGAGGCCGGGAGCTGTGGAGAGACGGAGTACCAGACCGACACACATCAAACACGGAAGGATCGTGTTTGTTTTGGGCTGAGAGGAAATAAACTATTCATTCCACAAGCAAGATGAGAAATTACAGAATCACCAGTGTCTAGAGCTAATTAATTAAATCTTCCTTCTGGTCATTGTTTCAAAGTGGGCACCAATTCACTTGGATTAAATGCAGGCAGGGGGTTGAAGGTCAGAATGTGTCTTTGACAAAAAACAACAATAAGAGTTAATTTGTCTTAAAAAAAAAAAGTTAAAAAAATCTCTATTTTGGAGCAGAGCAAAAAAAGCTGGGAGGGCTTCTGGACTGAGCGTCGGCCAAGTGTGGGTCACTGTTTTTAGCGGTTCCTTTGAGACACGAGAGCTCACATGCGTGCCCACGGATGTCTGGAGGCTCGAACTGGCACACGAGTGAGCATGTGTGTGTGGCAGACTGGAGACGTTCTGTGTTTACAGACAGGATAAAGAGCGAGTGGAACGGCGTGAACGTCGGCCTCGGTGACGGGTGAAGACTTTGCAAACATCTTTTAGGGAGCTGCAGGATGACGTAGAGCACAAACAAACCAAACGAGAGTAGGTGACGCCACCTGGAATGAGTTTCAGGATTCATGACTTCATTCCAAACTTGTTTAATATTCAAAATATTCACTTGGTGAGAGGACAAGAGGCTCTCAGCATGAGGTAGAGTTCATCTTGACTTTGGAATTAGCACAAAACAACCTCATCACAGGCTTTCTTAAGATGTTCTGATTGTTTTGGTCATGGTGGTCATGAGAAGATGATGTTTAGCAGGTCCCAGTAGCAGCTAATAAGGTATTAAGGTGAAAAATTGGAAATGAGAAAATCTGCAGTTTTCTAGTCATACAATAGAGAAAAAAAATAGTAAAGTATAAAGTAAAATATAAATTATCAATGTACTATTCTGATTCTTTTGCTGTGATCTGAGTATCTTTTTGCCTGGTTGTTCACATTATCATTGAAATGCAACCGTCATCAGACTCCAGCGTGAACAGTCCACAGGCATGAAGCTGACATGTAGATGAAGACGTGACATCACATGCAGCATGCTGTGTTACAGAAGTTAATATGGATGCTACGCATGTTAACATGTGTGGATCAATTCTGAAGTTGTTGTACAGTAAATGTTAAATGGACTGTACTTATATAGCACCTTTCTACATTACAGTATTATTATTACTATTATTATACTGTATATTTTTTTAGTGAAATACTCAAAGTGCTTTACACTACAATCTGTGCCCTCATTTACCCATTCATACAGCACTGTCAGTCTGAGCTAACTAAATGACTAGTCGTACCATTTCTTGATTAATCCGGTACAGAATTGCACTTACAGAACAGGAGGAATGTGCTGAAGTTACAGGGCAGAAACAAACTCAAGTATCGATCCCATCACGTTGATATCGATACTGTTCGTCGCTATAGTCATAAAAGAATATGTTGCTGTAGATTCTGTCATTCGGGAAACGGGAAACTAAAAGAGAAAAAAAAGACGAAACAACCAGACATCTGTTGTGTAGCTGAAGATGTAGAGTTCCAAGCTTTAAACTAGAGCCCCGACCGATATTTCGGGTAGGGCTGATATATCGTAGGGCTGACATATCGTAGGGCTAACATATCGGTAGGGCCGATATATCGGTAGGGCCGATATATTGGTAGGGCCAATATTTTAGGCCGATTTAGGCATTTTTGGACCTATCAGTATTGGTGATAATTGTCCCATTATGCGCCAGTATAAACACTGGGAACAAGCTGTGTCCTGACTGGCAAAATGCATAATTGTAGAATGTATCCAGCAGAGGGTGCAAGCAGGCTGTGTCATCATGGCCAGGCACTTTTAATTTTCACTTTCACGTTCAGCACAGCCGAATCAAGGAACAACTACGTAGCATATTTTGCTGAACAGAGCATGATAAGTTTATTTTAACTGATCGGTAGAATAAATAAACGTAAAAAAAAATCAACAAAAATAAATTATCTTCAATCCTCCAAACTGCATGTCATTTGCTATGTGCCTCTCAAGTTAGCAAGCTAACATTTAGATAACCTAGCATTGATTTGTAAAACTTTAGCCAGAACAATAAATCTAACATAGATATATCAGTGTTGGTAATGTTATCTTTGTCGTCCTCAATTAAATTAATTGTCTGAACTCTTTACTTCTTTGCAAAGAAATGAATAAATAAATAAAAAATGCTTCGGCCAAATCTAATTAGGCCTTCACAATACGTGATTGACTAAACAATGAACGGAGAAGGGTGTTTCTTTGTTTAATTTATATTTTTGTTGCACACTTGATAACTTTATGGTGAATAGTAGAGGACAGAAAATGTGAACGCACGTTAGGAAGACTGTTTTAAGACTTTACGTGTTAAAACAGGTTTAAAAGTAGCTGTTTAGTTAGAATCTTGGGGGGTGCACAAAGCAAAAAAAAATTCTGCCAATATATCAGTTATCAGCATCAGCCCTCTACCAATAGATGTAATGGTGATCGCCAAATGTTCCTTATCAGTCAGACTCTACTTTAAACTGCTTGACGCTGGTATCAATTTTATCAATATTTGTATCAATCTGCGTACAACTACCTCAGTGTCGTAAGTCAGATGAAATGTGACATGAGTTTTCAGACTGTGGTTAACTAGAAAAACATTGGATATGTATCCAATTAAGTACCGCATGTGGAAAAAAATATCCACCTGGGATGTATTAGAAAAAATCTGATTTGTGGCTTTCTAACTGTCATAAGAAAAATGAAATAAAATCAGATATGGACCACATTGGTATCCAGTGTAAAGACACCAATTGTTCAGCTGATGACCGGAATCAAATAAACTTTAGATATAATTTAAACCAAATGGTTTTTCTCTATCCAAATATCATTGCAACGTATTTTAAAGGGGACCACAGATGCAAATTTCACTTTTTAATGTTTTTTTTACTCAACTTTGGGTATTTACTTCATAAAAAAACAGTCCTTGTGCCAAAAAAATGCACCCAGTGGTTTATTTACTCTAAGTAGATTTATTTATTTTTGATAAATACACCTGGATTCACACTTCCTGCAGTTATTGACGTCACAACCCGTAGCCAATCACCTCAAACCTGAGTCCAGCCCCTCACCTAGCAACCCCTGGTTAGGCTCAACCCACTTCTGTATTAAACACATGACTGTTGTTTTTCATGATTTCATCTCATCTTTTGTTTATATGTTCTTAATTTCATGTGTACAGCACTTTGTTGCAGCTGTGTTTTTTTTAAATGGCTTTATAAATAAAGTATAATTGTTATTTTTATGTTTTAGTTCAATTTTTAGTGTATTTGCGATCGCTCCCAACGCGCAGCCGGCAAAAATTAAACGAGCGGACTCCCGGCATAGGGACCGGCGGCAACGGGACACTGCTTCTGGCGGATGGAGCGGAGCTTCAATTGTACAGCCTCGTTGCAGCCTCGCAGCAGCGAGGACCTTCTCCTTACGGATTAATTTACGGGAGACACTTGGTGAACTTTGTGTTGTCTTGACTGGAACAGCGATAACTCCCAAAATCTCCGCGTGCAACGAGCGGAGCTGGCGAACACCGGAAGAGGAACAAGCTAACATTAGCTTCGGATTCGGCAGGTCTCATGCTAAAAGGAGCAGCTCATGGCGGCGCGCTCAGACGAGTTTCGGTAAGTTATCTTAAGCTAGCACTAACAGTAAGTCAAATGAGTAATAAAAAAAGAGCTAATTTTAAAACAACAACACATTACAGATACTGGCTGTTACAGAGGGCGTAAACAGATCGTTGAAGGGCGTGGACTTCAAGAAACCGGTCGTTCAAAACGAAAGTTAAAAATGGCAGAATTAAAAAGGGTATAATTGATTATCTAATAATTATTTTGTGCATTAAATTGAAGGAATAGGGTCTGGATATCCCACAGAAATACCATAAAAATTTAAAAAATACATCTGAGGTCCCCTTTAAGCTGTGGTCAAACGTGCAGTAAAAAATAAGTCTTGTATGCACTTCCATATTTTTACAGATTTTGTTTGCTGGTAATTATAGTTCTTAGAGAAAAATGGATTTGAGTAGATCAAAGCTTTAAAACTGAATCGTAATTGGAACTTGCAACCCACCAAAAAAAGCAATCAGTGCATCTATAACAGCATAGATTGACTTGTCTTTATGTGCTGAAGCAGGCCCCGAATTATAATTAAAAGCTTTAAAACATTTTAATTTTTCGTATTTTTATATTTCAGTCACTTACTCTACTAGACACAGACATGTCATTCATTTGGTTGCAAAATATCATAATAGTTCAAGCAATGATCTACTCTGCCTACGAAATAAAGCGTTATATTTTCTATCATTACCCACCCCTCATCCTTCCAAATCCTATTTTGTGATACGCATGTAAATAATCAAATAATCTTTTGTAATTCATCACAACATTGAATTGTTGATTATTTTCAAACAGAAAACCCACTCAGGTTTGTCCACCAGCATCATGTCAGTTCTCACGACTTGTTTTTCACTCTTTTCTCAGTTCTCGGTCTTTATTATAGTTGCGTCGACGAGTCATTTTTGATTAGGTATATTAAAACTGCAACATGCGGCAATGTCAACCTGACTTTTTGTTTAATATCACACAGACTTGAGGATGCTGAGATCAAGGCCCTGTGGGGGACCGTACCATCTGTTGCCTTCTTTGTTGCAATGCCTTCCTGATGGCATTGCAGAACGGTTAAGAATCTTAAAAAAAATACATAAATCCTGCTCCATTCTGGCAAGGAGATGCTGCATTTACAAGAAAATCCATACCATCCTGTTTTTCCTATCGGCATTGGCCAGGTACAACTCTTTGTGTTCGCCTGCAGACAAACACAACAAACACAAAGAGACGCTTGCGAGGTGAAACGACAGAAGAGGACCCTCATTATCGTGTCATTTCATTTTGTCTCATAAATCATTCAAACCCCAACACACCAAAGCACACTTGCCATTGAAACATCACAGATTGGAATAATTATTTCCAATGTGGTGATGAAAGCTACCAATTATCATCCTCTTAGTGGGAAGATTTATTCTGCCTCCTAAACAGCACTGGTGTGAATCAAACCAAACTTTTCTGAAAGAGACAACAACAGAGAAAAGGGATGACATGAGGGTGAATCAGGCAGGTGCACTTAGATTTAATTATTTATTTTTATACTTCGATTAGAAAGAGGACAAATTGTTTACTGGTTCTCTTTGGGTGTTTTTCTGTTAGGTCTTTTTAAGACCTGACACTAAACTGGAAGAAAGAAACTAAACAGGTTTCCATTAAACTTTGTACCAAGAGTTTCTAATAAATCTGATTTCATCCACTTTCTATGTGATTTTAGAATTTATTCAATATACATTTACAACTGATTGGATTGTTCCAAGCTAAACAATAAAATAAAAAAAACATGTTTTTATGGTCTATATTTACTGGGGTCGGTCGGGGCTGTAGTAGCTTGGTGGTCAGTGCTGCCGTCTTGTAATTCTGAGGTTGCGGGTTTGAGCCCAGGTTGCGTCAGGAAGGGCATCTGGTGTAAAAGCAACAGCCAAATCTTTCATGTGAGTTTGCTTGCTGGGGCGACCCCTGAAGAAAGGAGAAACTGAAAGTAGGCCTGTCACAATAACAAATTTAGCTGAGCGATTAATTGTCTCAGAAATTATTGCGATAAACAATAATATTGTTTGAAATTTGACAATAATCAGTAATTATTGACAAATGTAAGAAGAAATGTTGGGTAATTTGTTTGCGTGTAGTACCTTTTCTCTACCACTGGATGGCAGTATAAGATTGTTTGAACTGAAGGGTGGATAGTGAGGGAGTGAGTAGCGTGTCTCTTCAAGAAAAATGGGAATGAGGCCAAACTAGTTCTCAGCTTCTTTTTGCAGAGAAAAACTACTTTTTACACGAAGGCACAGGTTTCAACCATGAATTATGGAGCTTCGACAAGACTGAGTCTTTTCCCTCCAAAGTTGGCCTTTTAGCTTAGCTCATTGCTTAGCTTTTCAGCTTATCTGCTTTCTAACGATCCAAAAACTCGATTTTGGATGGTTAAAATTTATCTTTATTTATTTTTTCATTTACCCTTTTATACAGGTACCGGTAGTCTCATTGAGCCACGAGAACTCATTTTCCAGAGAGACCTGTTTTAGGGAGCAGATGGTGGGGGTTAAGGGCCTTGCTCAGGGGCCCAGAGTGGGGCGAATGAGTGTGGGTGTTTCACATTCTTCCACCCACATTTTTGGACATTGTCAGTGCCGGGGCTTGAACCGGCGATCTTCGGATCACAGGCCACCACTCCCCACAAAAATACAAAAAAATTATTATAGAGAAAAGAGAAAGGGAGGGGTCAGTGAAGAGCACCGGAGTTAAGCCATTTGTTATCCAGTGTCTTCAGTGGAAAGAGAGACACACAAAGAAACGAAAAAGCAATAAATGAAAATGAGGTTGATAATTTTTATTTATCATGTGATTAATTGATTTACTGTTTTATCGCAACATGCCTAACTGAAAAAAACTCACTGTACTTACCGGTACTTTTTTATGTACCACAAACCTTGGAACTATGAACAGTGATGTCTGAAAGCCATGCTTTAAAAACAAATTTAGAAAAACATCTTGCAGACTTGAGAAATGCATCCTCCTTAATTGGTTATTGAATGGACTGAATTGACTGAGCATGAACATTGGGTGTCAAGTTCTCAAGTAATGGTTGATCCACTGTGAGAGGGTGCTATTTATAAGACTGAGCTGAATACAGCATCTCAGAATGAGGAAGTCTTTCGGACGAAAGACGAAACGTTTCTACAATTTTTATTATTTTTTGAATGTCCAGAGGACCAGACTTAGCTTTTTTAGATTTTTCTACCTGGATTATTGAGCGTGCATCAGGGTATTCTCAACTAATAGTTTTTCTGCTGTCGTCTTGTTGGTGATAAAATACAGTTTAATGATGTTGAATGTTTATATTTGACATTTTCTTTTGCTGAAAAAGCACATATGAAAACATGAAACTAATTCACTAAATTGGACAAAGTACCCAAGCAAAAAGAAGGAAGAGCAAGAGTACTGCATTCGGACATGATACGCTCGTTGACAAACTATAATACAGCAATCTATAGCAATGGCCCGGACAAGCAAAGACGTTGTAAAACGTTAGACCTTAATTTCTGACGTTGACCTTAGAGCTGGGGTGATGAAATGATCACATAACACACTGTCTAGTGGGGGTACAAATATGTGTGAAGTTCTGTTAAAATATATTGAGTTGATAGAAGTTATGGCCCAGACAAGAGAAAGTTTAAGGATGTACAGACATAGATTCTAGCATATTACTACTGCCTTTCAGCGCAAGCATAACAACAACAACAACAACAACAACAACAACAACAACAACAACAACAACAACAACAACAACAACAACAACAATACATTTGTTGAAAAGCAACCAATGCACAAAAACAGTAGACAGAAACACCTTCAGGGTGAACTATTGATTAAAATAATTCAAAAAGCTACAAAACAGTCCAAAAGCACAAAAAAAATCATATAAATATTATTAGAATGAACCCCCTTAGCCCTCAAAACAGGAAAAAATAACTTTTAAAGAGCACTTTGAGCATTTTCATGTGAAAAACCACATCATGCTTAGTCAGTGAGCAGAATCAGCTGATTTTCAGCTTGACCAGATGCCAGGATTTATGTTCACAATCAACAACCCAGCCCTCCTTTTATTGTTTATGAGCTTTATAAATGAATTGTAAAGTACCATATTCAACCAAATCATACAATTTTAATAATTTCAATTGATGAAATAATATACTGTACTGTATTTGTTGGGTGACCATAACACTTCCTACTAATAATTCTTGTAGCTCTTTTCTGTAAAATAAAAATAAGATTTGTACCGTAATTGTTTTGCATGCTTTTCCCTAAACTTAAATACAAAAGATTAAATGTGGAACAATCATTACATTATACAATATATACAAAGTTTTGTCATTCAAAAACTATCTTACTTTATACAGTAACGTAACTGAATTTGTTATTTTTATTCTTAACTAATTTACATGAGATTTCCATGTCAGCTTCTCATCAATAATGACACCCACAATTTTTATTTCATTAACTCTATGAATTTTAATACTGTCAATTTTAAATGGGATTTTGATCATTTTCTTTCTATTACTAAATATCATGCAGGTTTTTTTTTCTCCAAATTTAATGATAACTTAAGTTGGGACCAAGTTTGTATTTTTACTAATTCTGCTTGTATCTTCTCTAACACCCGTTTAATATCTTCACCCGAACAAAAAAAATGTTGTATCAGCTGCAAATAAAACCCACTTAAAAAGCCCTGACACATCAACCAGATCATTCACATACAAAATAAACAACTTTGGTTCCAACACAGAGCCCTGAGGAACTCCACATCCATTAACACAAAATTCTTATCTTACATTGTTTACCTGTACAAATTGTCTCCTATTATTCAAATAACTAGAGATACCCACTGTAGAGCTAATCCTCTAATGCTAATAGTTTTTCAAGGCGAATGGTGTGGTCAATGGTGAAGGCCTTTTTTAATAAACAAAAACGCTAACACAATACTGTTTTGATCAACAGCATTTGTTATCTCTTCTATTAGTTCCACGAGAGCCATTGATGTTTAATCATTTGCTCTAAACCCATATTGACTACTACTTAAAATATTCTGTTTATCTATGAATTAGTCTAATCTTAGCCTGGTTTAAACCAGACCCTTGTCCTTCACTTCGCTTTGGACTAGGGTCTGGCATCTCTGCCATAGACAACGATTTCTCCTGGAGATTTTTGAATGGACCAATCAGAGAACAGGAGGCAGAGTTTTGTTAGTTTAGCCTGGCGAGGTCCAGGCTATCAGATAAATTGCTCAGAAACCACTCGGTGGATATTTTTTCTGCCACCAGTGTGTAATTATATGTCTTTAATTTACTGACTGTTGGCCTAGATGAAACATTTGAGATAAAATTCGATTTTTTATCATTTATTTTCGTAGCGCACCCGAGGCTGTTTGGAAAATATCAAACCGAAACTATTTAATATCCAGCAGATTTGACCATTTCGTGAATTGATTTAGGAACTGTTAAGCTCAGGAACACTTCTGATATAACGTCAGCTATGAACTATATTTTTTCTCAGCAGAGAAATAATAGTTTTTTACCTTGTTTTGATGAAAATTCGTTCGTGGCGGCAGCCATTTTGAATGACGACGTCAGTCGACATCGTTCAAAACTCCGCCTTCTGCTCTCTGATTGCTCAGGAACACTTCTGATATAACGTCAGCTATGAAATATATTTTTTCTCAGCAGAGAAATAATAGTTTTTTACCTTGTTTTATTGAAAATTCCTTCGTGGCGGCAGCCATTTTGAATGACGACGTCAGTCGACGTCGTTCAAAACTCCGCCTTCTGCTCTCTGATTGGTCCGAACAAAAATCTACCGGAGAAATGGTTGTGGATGGGAGAAGTCCCAGACTGTGCAGTGAAGGGAAATGAGAATTGAGCGGAGCTGTGCAGGAAGGCGAGGGCCAGCTAGTCTAATCTGGTTACAAAGAACTTTTCTAATATTTTTGAAAATTGTGGCAACAAGGATATTGGTCTGTAATTAGTGAACACTCATTTCTCACCAGAACTGAACAATGTCCTTTACACCAAGTGTAAATATAGACTTTTTTTATTTAAAAAAAAAAGACGTAAAATACTGTCAGTATATAAATCTTTATCTTCTTCATCAACATTCCAAGAAAGCAGATGTGATGAATCCTTTCAAGACTTTTAGAATTGAGGTTTTTCCTTCATGTTTGTTTCGTTGAGACAAAACAAACTTCCTAACACTGTGCGAGTTCACATGAAGCGGCCCCACACAGCTCTCTACACTCTGATATTGTAAAGGTGAGAGCTCTATAGAAAAGGAGCATTAAAAAAACATCAGAACACGTCGACATCAGCTGGGCCGCCAGCAATCCTCTAATGTACGCCAGCCAACGCATGCCAGTGATGTCTCAAATTACTCTGCTAGTCAACAACTGTAGGTTTAATTACATTTGTGGCTGGGGGGTGGGGGGCAGTGATTGATAGGGTTCATATTGCTCAGGTACCAGAGCCGGCTTCCTGTCGCGCTCACACGTATTGCCGTATACCTGCATGCAACGTCGTCAGATCCACTGAAAACCAAAAAGAGCCTTATCTGAGCTCCGGTGTTCTATTCAGTTCTCGCTTTCCTCCTTTCTGCAGCTGAGACTTTACAGGAGTATTTATATGCAGCCCATATCTCTTTCCAGCACAGCAGAATCTCCCTGGATAATTCTTTTGACAAGAGCACTGCTCAATAAGAAAAATCAAGAAAAAGATAGAAAAAGTAGCTCCAGCTGAGCCAAACTGTAAAAGTAACATATACATGCATATATTTATTTCTAAAATCGTCTATTTTTTGTATGATGTTTGCAAATTATCATTTTTAAATGATTACCCCACAAAAATATAATTACTCACTAAGAAAGGACAATGTTTTTTCCAGAAAAGTGCTCATTCTTGGGTCAGCAGACCACAGATAATCTGTTGAACCGTCATCATTATCAAACAGGACTTTAGACGATGGCTCTTCATTACATTTTTAGGAAAAAGAACATATCAGGGTTGAGATGTTAGGGCCGACCATCAGACATTTCCAACGAGACACTGATAATCAGCTGTCAGAGCTAGGAGGCATCTTCTAATGAGGAATATGTGCTGCCAGATCTTCATCAGGCTTAAAGTCAAGTGTGGAAGCTCAAACACAGCAGATAATGTACCAATAATCAAACATTTAGGAGTGCAGCAACACCTCGAACAGGAAGAACAATAAACATTTGAGCTGGAAAATAAAGCTTTAGATTATAGTGAAGATTTATCATCACTGAATTAACAATATGCAAAAAATGGCCCCAAAAAAATCTGCCCAATGTCCATATTTGGTCTAGCTCAGTACG
This sequence comes from Garcialebias charrua, assembly GCA_038048925.1. NCBI lineage: Eukaryota > Metazoa > Chordata > Actinopteri > Cyprinodontiformes > Rivulidae > Garcialebias > Garcialebias charrua. The sequence goes on from JBBPBX010009873.1 coordinate 49,287, forward strand.
GTAAATATACTTTTAATAAAGAGTAAAAAACAAAAAACTAAGCTTCCTAAGGCTGGTACCTGACTGGGCTGCCAAAGTTAATGTTAAATTTCAAAATTGTGGGGAAAATTGTGGTTATTATTATTATTTTTCTTACATTCTCATTAGATTCTGAATGTTTGCGACCAAACGACCAGCGAGCCACGTGGATTTGTTTTAAGCAGCTACCGTAGTTTTTTTTTAAGTAATGACCATTTTCTGAGTGAATGTCTATAAAAAAACTACAAATTATTATTACCGGTATGTATTAATAAAATAATAATAATTTGTTATAAGCTGTGGATTTATAATATGGCATGGCAACAGGTTTTGTTTACGAGAGTGCCGGGTGGAGAACTATTTTTATTGGTCTTGAATCATTTCATCAGGGATTCCAGCCCTATATTTATAAAGGATGATGCTTAAAGCTTCACAATGATTGCAAACATTATATGAAGGGATTTCCTTGCATTACTGTAGTCTGCAGAGGAGAAGGGCCCACTTCAAAAGCTCAGTATGTCTTGGCTGTAGAGCTCCAAAGAGGGATGGGTTTTCTCATGTTTCACTAAAATCTAACAAATCGTCTTTTTCTCACAAATTTTTTGAGAAATTTTCCCTACATTGCGCAAACGTACTGCTACTAAAAGTCACTGCACTTTGTGGCTAAATGAGCCATATTTTACTTCCAAACTGCACAACATGATACAGGACATTTTGGTTTAACAGTGCAATATAAAGGGTGCTTCAGTGGTTATGCCATGGCTCTAAATAATATTGAAACTGCACCGTGCATTAGGCCTGAAAAGTGAACTGAAAAGGTTGAAACGGAACACATTTTGTGTGTGTTTGTGTGTTTGTGCTTGTGCGGGAGGAGGCCTGCATGCAAATGAACTCTGGCTTCATTGAATTATTGTAAGATGGATGGAGGGAGGCGGAGACGGTGAGGAAGCTGATTCATCAGATCAAATATCTCAGGTTTTTTTTCCCCCTCCGAGAATCACCGGATGGGTCCGCCCCCCTGAGCTGGTGATTAATTAGCACATGGATCTGGGACGGGTTATTTGATTAGACCAATGGGAGCCGATCCCAACGACTTCTTGGTTTGCCATAAATGACAAACTGGTTGATGGAGGCGGGTTACGGGAAG
>JBBPBX010009874.1:0-29517 GCA_038048925.1 Garcialebias charrua
TGGCGCAGCGCTAGCATACATTTTCCGACTTACAAACGAAAATCCGGACTTACAAACGCACGTGCTATGGGTTCCGACTTACGTCAAAATCGGTTTACGAACGGTCCTTGTGTCCGGAAATCGTTCGTAAGTTAGGGACTACATGTATTCGTTCCCAGCCTCTAAATGCCAACTGGTCGATTTTCTGTCGTCCAGTCTGCAACCACAATTCTGGAAAACGTCACGACGCTGTGTAAGATGTAAATAAAACAGGAATGTAGGGATTTTCAAATCTCTTGAACCTATTTTTGTTAACAAAAGACGTAGTAAACATATCAAATGTTTACACAAATAAATTGTACCTTTTTTTGGAAAATGTAAAGTAATTTGATTTGTACTGGACAAAAATATAAACGCAACGCTTTTGTTTTTGCTTCCATTTATCATGAGACTCATCATCTGACTCTGTTCAAAACCAGACTGAAGACCCACTTGTTCAAAAAAGCTTTCAGTGTGTAACTTTTATTACTTTTGGTATTTTAGTATGTAGCATTTTTTTATTTCTATTGCCTTCTTTTATTACTGTTGTTTTTTATTCTATTCTCACTGATTTATTGTTCCAGTTTATTCATCTTTTTATTCTGTTAAGCACCTTGGTCAATGCAAGGCATTGTAGGAAGGTGCTATACAAATAAAGTTTATTATTATTATTATTATTATGAGCAGATCTCAAAGATCTAAGACTTTCTAACAATTGGCCTTTTTTCCCTCAAATATTCTTCACAAATTTGTAAATCTGTTAGTGAGCACTTTGCTAAGATAATCCATTCACCTCACAGGTGTGTCATATCAAAATGCTAATTAGATACAGGTGTGCCTCAGGCGGGCAAAATAAAAGGCCCCTCTAAAATGTCCAGTTTTACAAAAGTGGGGTCAGATAACTACCGGTAGTCGGTATCTGGTGTGACCACCATTTGCCTCAGTGCAACACATCCCCTTCATAAAGTTGATCCTGTTGTTGATTGTGGCATGTGGAATGTTGGTCCACTCCTCTTCAAGGCTGTGCGAAGTTGCTGGATATTGTCAGGAACTGGAGCACGCTGTCGTATACGCTAATCCAGAGCGCCCCAAACATGCTCAATGGGTGTCATGTCAAGTGAGCATGCTGACCATGCAAGAACTGGGATGTTTTCAGCTTCCAGGAATTGCATACAGATCTCTGCAACATGGGGTCATGCATTATCATGCTGCAACATGAGGTGATGTTAATGGATGAATGGCATAGCAATGGACCTCACGGAGACAACATCACCCTCTTACAATGCTGTTATTGCAAGTATTGTTCAGCCCCCTGTGAATAGCAAGTGGCCTTCAGTGCACTAACAAACAATTGTTAGGGCTCTAAAGCCCCAGTATAGCTCTGCGTACGTCTGTACGCATGTCCGTACGCACGTACTGTACGCAGAGAGTTCAGCCCTATACCCCAGCATACGTTCTTGCATACATTCTCGCGTTTTCGCACCAAATTCTTGACGTCATTTCAGCAGCTGCAGCGCAGCTCCAGACAAAGAGCGTTTACCTACGGGACAAATTGAGGTAGCTGATTGGTCATTTGCTGACACGCCTACTGAATTGATTGACAGGTCGTGAGAAAAAAAAGTCGAGAGCTTGCAGCTCCAGGCGCAGCAGTGTTCTGTGTTTATATGTTAATTAAAAGGTCTTAAAAAAAAGAAAACGGGGAGCGCTGGTCCTGCAGCCCACATATCAGACCAGCCACCAGAAAATCTCCAGAACCTCCCGCAGCCACGCTGGACCTGAGTTTAATTAGCTTGTGACAAATTTGTTCATTTCTCATCATTTCAGTCATGGCGTCAACGGAGGAGGAAGCGATCACTTGCCTTTTGGCAAAAAAATAAAATAAAAGGCCAGATCAAGGATAAAGAAGAAGGAATTTAATACATTGGTGTCGCATACAAAACAGTCCGGCGCCGCATTTGCGTACGCGGTCGTAAAATTTGAGCTTTGCGCGTACTTGCGCGTACGTGCCCTTCGGTGGTACGCTTGTACCTCTGCGTAGTACGTGCATACCAATACGTACAGACGTACGCAGAGCTATACTGGGGGCTTAACAGTCCGTTGTTAGGTTGATGGTCCTCCTTTTACATGTGAATAGCTAGTTCTGGCTGTCAGCAGCAAACTGGTTGATATGATAAGCGACTATTTATAAGACAGAGTTTGTTTCATGGCCTCAGATACTGGCTCTCTCAAAACTTCCTCCACCTAAACACAGATAAAACTGAATGCATTTTATTTGGTGCACCCGATGACACCAGCAACATCCTTCCCAGTCCCAGTGTTGGTTTTCCCCTCCCCCACTTCAACCCGGTGGTCAGAAATCTTGGAGTGCAGCTTGACTCCAACTTAAAGTTTGATAAACAGATCAGTTCTGTTGTCAAGACCAGCTTTTTCCAGCTCCGTCTGCTCTCTAAAGTCAAGTCATTTCTCAGCCGTGGTGATCTGGAGAAGGCCATCCATGCCTTTGTGACCTCCAGACTTGATTATTGTAATGCTTTGTATGTTGGTATTAATCAATCCTCCATCTCCCGTTTACAGCTTGTACAGAACTCTGCCGCGCGCTTTTTGACCAACACACGAAAATATGAACACATCACTCCTGTCCTGTCCTCTCTACACTGGCTCCCGGTTCAGTTCAGGATACAGTTCAAGCTGCTCCTGTTTGTTTTCAAAGCTCTGAATGGACTTGCACCTCTCTACATCTCAGAACTTTTGAAAGTCCATCAGCCCAGCAGAGCTTTACGATCTGCCAGTCAACACCTGCTGGAGGTGCCTCGCTCAAGGTACAAACAATGGGGAGACCGGTCCTTTTCTGTTGCCGGCCCAAAAGCCTGGAACAGCCTCCCCCTTGAGCTGCGTGCCACCTCTGATCTGACTCTGTTCAAAACCAGACTGAAGACCCACTTGTTCAAAAAAGCTTTCAGTGTGTAACTTTTATTACTTTTGGTATTTTAGTATGTAGCATTTTTATTTCCATTGCCTTCTTTTATTGCTGTTGTTTTTTATTCTATTTTCACTGATTTATTGTTCCAGTTTATACATCTTTTTATCCTGTTAAGCACTTTGGTCAATGCAAGGCATTGTAGGAAGGTGCTATACAAATAAAGTTTATTATTATTATTATTATTATTATTATCATCTACTGTTCATAATATCATCTAAAGATTTATGTGGATCGGGGTGCCCAATACGTTGATAGTGATCTACCAGTCATTGCAAAGATATTAAGTGTATAGGTAAATCGCATAGCATAAAAAGAAATACGTCAGCCATCCTCACTATGAAATTTGTTACTTGATTGACATACAGGAGTGATGATTTTATGGGGAAAACCATAGTGCAATAGTTCATAACTTATTTTCTGGAAACCCAACTGACATGGAAACTACAGCGTTTTTGTGTAAGTCCACTCGTTTTTTGTTTATTATTTCCAATAAACATTGGGGGGGGGGGGATCACTAACGTTTCCAGAGGTTGTTCTCGTGTGCCGTAGGTAGATCATTTTAAAAGTAGCTCACATGCTGAAAAAGTGTGGGCACTCCTGATCTGGATAAATCTCAGCTCAAAGACGAGGCTTAAATTCAATATTGGATGTCTGTGATGTTCAGGCCCTCAGGAGCCACCACATCAAAAACAGATCTGATTATGTTCTGGATATCACTACTTGGGCTCAGGAACACTTCCACAGATCTTCGTCAATAACCACAGCTCACTGCGTCGTCCACAAATGCTGGTAAAGCTCTGTCATGCAAAGAAAGGGTATGTGAACACCATCCAGAAATGCTGTTGACTTTTCTGGGACAAAGCTCATTTAAAATGGACTGAGGCAAAGTGGGAAAATGTTCTGTGATCAGACAATTTTCACTTATTTTTGAAAACCACAGATACCTTGTCCTTTACACTAAAAGGGACCTGTTATCAATGCACAGTTCAAAAGCTTTCCTCTTTGATATTGTGGGGGTGCATTAATACTTATGGCATGGGCAGCTTATGTGGAATGGCACCATCAATGCAAAAAAGTATATACAGGGTTTAACAACATATGATCTCAACCAGCAAAGAAGACCTAGGGCTTCTGAACAGCTAGAATCATATATCAGACAAGAATGGGACAACATTCCCTCCAAAACCTCCAGCAGCTGCTCATTTAAAAAAGACACGTCTTTCTCTGTTCCAACTTTTTAAATGTCACATCACTGACCAGCGGGTGGCTCTAGCATGCTTTACCATGTACGAACAGAAAACTAACATTTCAAGTTTTGCTAGACTTAAAGTCGTCTCTGATGCTTCTGTCCACAGTTTATTTTTCAGTTTTTGAACTGAAACTGCTGCACAGTTTTCATCATCTGTTTTTGTTTCTTTATGTTTCAGGATTTTGGAAGTGATGATGATAGGAAAAACAATCAACGGTGAGTCCTTTACTAAATATTATTTATAAAGACATTCCTCATTGTGCATTCAATGTTTGTCCTCTATTGATGAAGAACTGTCAAAGGTCGAGTGTTTTCAGGTGCTTTATATAAGATCACAGATCTAAGTTTGGCAACAAACACCGTCAGTGTAGCACATTTTATTCTGAAAAGCTTAAAAAGGTAAAGGCCGAGGCAAAGCTGAGCGTCCTCCCAATACGCCACACTACGGCGCATTCTGTGCGCACCCGTTCACCGGGCAGAGCTCTGCTTTCTTTAACACGTTTAATGCTCACGTTCTCGCTCCAAATCCTTGTTGTAATGTGAGCAGCTGCGCTTGGAGGGGACAAACTGAGGTCGCTGATTGGTCACTTGCTGACACGCCTACTGAAATGATTGACAGCTCATGATACAAGCGCTGGCTTTGGTCCAGACAAGCAGCTGTTCGCTCGCTGCTCCCGCGGCGGTCTTTTATCACTTTATATGTTAATATAAACTTCTAAAAAATAAAAACAGGGAGCGCTATTCCAGCAACCCACAGCCTACCAGGAAATATTTAAAATATCGCGCTGCCAGGTAGGACATGAATTCATTCATTTCAGTCATGGAGTGAACGGAGGATGAAGCATTACTCGACTTTAGGCAAAAAAACAAAAGAAAAGGCCCGATCAGCGATAAAGAAGAGGAATTTAATTCATTTGTGTAACATACAAAACAGTCCGGCGCCAGGGAAGTTTATGGTCAGACACCGCGCAAACGTGTGCGGTCGTAAAATTGGAGCTTGGCGCGTTCGCGCAAACGTGTGCGGTCGTAAAATTGGAGCTTGGCGCGTTCGCGCAAACGTGTGCGGTCGTAAAATTGGAGCTTGGCGCGTTCGCGCGAGCGTTCAAAGTCTTGTGCAAGCGGCGTTCGCACGGCGCTCACACAGCGGGGTGTCGCGCTCGCGCCAGCGCAGAGGTCTGCCTCTGTCTTTAAGGTTTGTGCTGTCGCTGTTGGCAAATTAGTTGTCTCCGATCAAAGAACAAAAAGGGGGAATTGGAAAAACTGTCCAGCCTTCCATGAATGTTATGAGCGTGATAACTTAGAAAATAAGTGAGGTACCAACTCCCATGTTGGTGTATGGCTGCACCCACATGTAAGAAAGTATTATTTGGGTTGCCATGTCAAAATCCAGGATGGCCAACACCACATACAGTATATGTAAATCTTATTAGCTTGATAACTTGAAAATAGGCAACGGGCCAACTTACTTTTTGGTGTGTGGTTCCATCTAGTCATAAGAAAGGTTCCTTTTGAAAATGGTGTTGCCACTTCAAAATTCAAGATGGCCACCACTCTATAAATAAGTAAACCAGCCACCCCTGTTGTTTGAGGAAACTATGCTTTCTAGTTTTTATATTGCCTAAAAGTAAAGTTTCCTAGGGATAGACTCAATGAAAATTTTCGGGTTGTCCAGCGGACAGCCTCTTGACAGAATCTGGTTGTCCTCCAAATTATATGGTTGCTCACAACGTTTACAATACAGAAGGCAAATCTCAAGAAAATTTTAATTTAGTAAGTATATTGCACTAAATCCATCAATCTGGTTTCAGGAAACAACACAGCATGACGACTGACTCACTGAAGGTTCTTAATGACGTTGTTGAAGCTTTGGATGCTAAGGATAATTGTGCTGCACTTTTCTTAGACCTGTCTAAAGCTTTTGACGCTGTGGATCATAACATTTTGTGTCATGAGCTCTCAGAAATCGGTTTCTCAGATCACACCATTGGTTAGTTTTCTAACCATCTTTCCGATGGGAGGCAATGTGTTCAACATAACGGTAAATCTTCCAATTAGAACCAACCCTCTTTACAATCTACATAGGTAATGTAGGTCAAAGCATCCCTGATGCATCCTTACATTTCTATGCTGATGACACAGTTGTTTATTGTCGAGCTAAAACAGTTGCTAAGGCTTTCCAGCTTTTGCAATCTGCTTTTGACATCATCCAGTCAGATTTGTTCCATCTCAAACTTGTCCTAAATGCTGACAAAATCAAAGGGATGCTTTTTTCAAATAGGAAGTTGGTCCCAGCAGTTCTTCCTTTGATTTTATCCTCAAATGGTGTCCCTATTGAGTTTGTTGATTCCTATAAATATTTGGGTATCCTGGTTGAATCGCATCTCTCTTTTAAACTCCATGTGGAAAACCTAGTAAAGAAACTGAAAGTTAAACTGGGTTTCTTTTTCAGAAACCGATCATGTCTAACTCTGAATGCTAGGAAACGCCTTGTATCTGTGACTTTCCTTCCCTCCATTGATTACGGTGACATTACCTACATGAATGCTCCTACAAGCACCCTGCAGATGTTGGATGCTTTCTATCATGGTGCACTAAGATTCATAACTGGCTGTGATTATCGTACCCACCACTGCACCCTGTATTCACTGGTTAACTGGACATCATTAACTTCACGCAGACACTTCCACTGGTACATTTTCATCTTTAAATCACTTCTTGGTCTGTTACCTTCATACAACTCCTCCTCCATATATGAAATGAATAAAAATTATACTACTACCGGAGGGACAGAAAATTCCTTTTCTCTACCAGTCGATAGAACCGACGGGACTGTTTGGAAAAGCTCTGGATCGAATTCAGACCAGGCTGGACCAGAGGCGCAAACAGGCTGAAGCTCTCCGGGTGGGCATCCCTTGGAGAGCCTTCGCCCCCCCCCAAGGAGTCAGCTGGGGGCAGACTCGTGCAGCCTCGACACCACTCAGCCACACGTGCCCCACCGCAAAGGCGGACGGCATACGAGGCCGAGCACCGGCAGAGACCACCGCCGGGCCCACCTCGGACCGAACACGCCTGGAGCAAAAACAGATTTTTTTCCCCGCCAGGCAGTCTGACACAGGGCCTCCTTGGCACCAGACAGAAGCGTGCCTGATGAACCAGGCCCGCTTCTTGACTTTACAGGATCACCCGCCCAAGCGGTACAGGAAATGACCTTTTCATGTCCAGACTTTGTTTGTATCACGTTACAAAAAGCTGGTGACTTTGTTTTAGGCACGAATCATGTTCTTTCTGCTGTGAGTGACACAAGTTCAAATATGTTGTTACACATTAGCACTAATAAAGCTAAAAAAAACAGCCCCTCTCAGTTTCTTGACTCAAAAAACAAAAAACAAACAAACGACAACAAACACAGTAACATCAGCAGCACGGTCCCCTCTGCTCTTCCAACCGATATAAAGGGCGGGGGCATCATCCCCCCCCTCCCTCGTGGCTCACGGGGTGTTAGCCTAATCAATAAACCCCAGCAGGGTGCCTCGGGTCTGTCTGCAACAGACAGGCCCAGAGGCGCCTGCAAGCAGGCCCGTCACTCCTCACAGAGACAGTTCAGGGGGGGTCACGTGTTCCAGCCCCCGCTCCGTTATAAACCACGGAGCCGGCAATACACAAATCAAACAAATCCGTGACACGTCCGTGCTCCAGGGGTGCGCACCGACAGAATCTGACGACCCACCTTCCTGGCCACCTATTCAACGGATGCCAGTAAGTGACGGGGTGGTCACGGCAGAAGCCCGCAGGCCAACACCAGTATTACACGTTCACAAAGGCAGTTGTGATGAAACTGCAGCATGTGTAAACACTCAGTGCAGAACAGAAATGACACCAGGGCTAAATCAGACTCCTCTTCCCTTTAATCGAAGAGGACTGAACTTTCTGTCACCAACTAATCTAAAGTCTGCTCAACACAAAGGACCATCTCGAACAGCTCCACATTCTCATGCTGAAGCTGTCCCCTTATCCTCAGTGGATGACACGCCATGCTCAAGTAGTGATCCTGCAACGTGTGACCGCGCTCACTGCTGACTCAGTTCTGCTCTTAAACGACACCTCCCCACCGGGTGAAACATAGCCCCCCAGAGGTTCGTCAGGTTCCAGGACTCTGATGATGCCGGGGACCAGTAAACCAGACCCAACCAGGAAACGGGCTGGAGTCAGGAGATCTGCTTGTATACAAAACTTGCAACCCCTCCGATCCATGACCTCCATCAAAAAGAAGAAAAACAGACATTCTGTTCCGTTTTTGTCTAATAACGACAGCAGATTGCCTCTGCCTCCAAACACTCTCGATCAGAGTAGTATGGTGGTACACCTGCAGGAAGGCCCTCTCCCTAACGTGGTTGGCCTTCAAGGGACCACAGGAATCGGGGCCCTTGAGGGAGAGCTGGTTCCAACACCTGCTCCTCTCCAGGGACCCTTCACGTCACCAGAAAGAACAGTCTCTCCACTTAGGCTGAGAACTGTGGCAAATTTCAGCTTGGTGGCGGAGAGGAACAAACTGGTCTCAGGCCTGCCCGAGAACGTGGTAAATACCATTCAAAACGCCCGAGCTATGTCAACACAGTCTCTCTACGCCCGGAAATGGCGTATTTTTGAAGCTTGGTGCACAGAAAGAAATATTATTTCTTATTCATGTGACTTGGCCCAGCTCCTCACCTTTCTTCAGGACCTGCTGGAGAAAGGTTGTTCTTTCTCAACGATTAAGATGTTCTTATCAGCAATTTTGGCCTGTCACGAGGGCTGGGGGAGTAGGACGTCTGATGCGCACTCGCTCATAATAAGATTTATGAAGGGCGTGCTAAGGAAAAGACATCCCAGCAGGATCTTGATCCCTGGATGGGATCTTAGTATGTTCTTGGGGGCTCTCTGTGATCCTCCATTCGAACCACTGAGCGACATTAAGATAGATTTATTATCTTAGAAGACCGCTCTTCTCCTGGCTCTTTGCTCGACAAAACGTGTGGGTGACCTCCATGCTTTGTCCGTACACCCAATGTGTACCAGGTTTGCCCCTGACAGGTCAAAGGTCACCCTAAGGCCTAATCCTGCATATATCCCCAAGGTCTTGACTTTGAACCCCAGAAGTCTGGACTTTGATCTCTCTTCTTTTCCACCTGCTCCTTTCTTCACTCAGGAACAGGAAAGGCTGAAGGCTCTCTGTCCCGTGAGAGCTTTAAGCTCTTACATGCAGAGAATAATAGATAATAATAATAATAATAATAATAATAATCATTTTATTTAAAAGCGCCTTTCAGGACACCCAAGGACACTTAACAAACCAACACAGTGTAATACAGAGCAAACATTATCAGCGACAAATTGAAATATAAAATACATAAAGGATATAAAATGGAAGATAAAAATACATTTAGTAAAGTTAGTGATAAGCTAGTCTAAAGAGATGGGTTTTCAGGGCAGTCTTGAACAGAGAAAGGGAGGTGGTGTTTCGAAGGTCTGGCGGTAGGGCGTTCCAGAGGTGAGGGGCAGAGCAGGTGAAGGCCCTGCTCCCCATGGTGGAGAGGCGGGCAGAGGGTACATGGAGATGTAGTGAAGAGGAGGATCTGAGAGAGCGTGATGGGATGGAGATTTGTAGGAGGTCAGATAGATAAGGAGGGGCAAGGTTGTGGATAGATTTGAACGTGAGGAGTAGAATTTTGAAGATGATGCGTGATTTAACCGGGAGCCAGTGGAGCTGCTGCAGGACAGGAGTGATGTGATTATAGTAGGAGGTTTGAGTGATGACACGGGCAGCTGAGTTCTGGACCATCTGTAACTTGTGGAGAGATTTGTTGGGGAGGCCGTAGAGAAGGGAGTTGCAGTAATCGATACGGGAAGTCACAAGACTGTGCACCAGGATGGCTGTGGAGCGGGGTGTGAGAGAAGGACGGAGACGGTTAATATTACGGAGGTGGAAATAGGCAGACCGAGTAATATTGTTGATGTGTGAAGTGAAGGAGAGAGTGGTGTCGAGGATGACACCGAGACTCTTGACCTGAGGGGAGGGGGATAGCAGAGAGTTGTTAAGGGGGACGAGAAGATGTTCTGATTTTGAAATAGAGTTTTTGGTACCAACAAGAATGATTTCTGTTTTGTTGCTGTTTAGTTGAAGGAAATTGTTAGAAAACCAGTGATTTAGCTCGTTGAGACAGTCGGTGAGGATGGAGGGTGGGTGGGTGGAGTTAGGTTTTGATGACAAGTAGAGCTGCGTGTCATCAGCATAGCAGTGGAAATGGACGCCGTATTTGCGGAAGATGTGACCTAGAGGAAGGAGGTAAATGATGAAGAGGAGGGGTCCGAGGACAGAGCCTTGGGGGACACCCGTGGAGACAGGGGAAGACTGGGAACGGAAGGATTTAAGCTGAATGAATTGAGTGCGGTCAGAGAGATAGGAGGTGAACCAGTCTAACGGGGTACCTGAGATGCCAATGGAGGTTAGTCTGTTAAGGAGGATAGGATGACAGATGGTGTCGAAGGCAGAACTTAGATCCAGGAGAATGAGGATAGACAGAAGACCAGAATCAGCAGCAAGAAGGAGGTCGTTATAAATTTTTACTAGGGCTGTTTCGGTGCTATGGTGGGGCGAACCAGTCTAACGGGGTACCTGAGATGCCAATGGAGGTTAGTCTGTTAAGGAGGATAGGATGACAGATGGTGTCGAAGGCAGAACTTAGATCCAGGAGAATGAGGATAGACAGAAGACCAGAGTCAGCAGCAAGAAGGAGGTCGTTAGTAATTTTTACTAGGGCTGTTTCGGTGCTATGGTGGGGGCGAAATCCAGATTGAAACTCTTCATAAATGTTGTTGTTGGACAGGTGAGAGTGAAGTTGACTAGCAACAGTTTTTTCAAGGATCTTGGAGATGAAGGGCAGATTGGAGATCGGACGAAGATTATTGAAGTTGGTAAAGTCAAGACCTGGTTTCTTGATGATGGGGGTGATGGCAGCAGATTTGAAGGCTGTGGGAACAGTGCCAGAGGTTAGGGAGGAGTGGATGATATTAGTGATGATAGGGAGCAGAGACGGGAGACAGGATTTAACAAGAACTGTGGGAAATGGGTCAAGTTGACAGGATGAGGACTTGGACTTGCTGATAATGTCAGCAATGATATCAGCAGGGGGAGGGAGAAGATAGAGAAAGGGAGGGGGGAGTTCAACATGGATGTTGGGGGCAGTATTTGGACCAAGGTGTTTATGAATTGAAATAATCTTTTCATTGAAATATGACATCAGGGAGTTGCAAAATTCTGTGGAAACCATGTGAGAGGGTAGGGAGTTAGGAGATGAGACAGAACGGTGGAGGAGAGAGAACAATGTTTTTGAATTACCAACATTAGAACTGATGATGTCAGAGAAGTAGCTGGATTTGGCTTGAGAAATACTGTTCTTGTAATGGATGAGGTGGTTTGCATAAAGTTCCTTGTGAATTGTGAGACCGGATTTTTTATAAAGACGCTCTAGCCGCCGACCTTTGGTTTTCAGGGAGCGGAGTGCTGGAGTGAACCAGGGTGCAGAGTTGGAGAAGGAAACAGTCCGGGTTTTCAGGGGAGCAACAGAGTTAAGGATGTTGGTTAGGCTGGTGTTATATAATGTGACGAGATCATCTGGGTTCGAGGAGTTGAAAGTGGAGAGGGTATTATTAATATGAGATAAAAGAGTGTCATGGTTGATATTCTTGATATTACGGAAGGAAAGAGTGCGTTGAGGTTTATCTGAGGAAAATTTAAGATTAACATTGAATGAAATCATCAGGTGATCAGCAAATGGGAGTTCATCAGAAGAACAGTTAAGAAAGTCCAGAGCAGCAGAGTAAGTCCAGTGTGTGGCCCATCTTGTGTGTTGGAAAGTTGATGAATTGTTGAAAGCCGCAGCTGTCCAGGCAAGATGTGAAGTCGCTGGTGAGGGGGTTGTTTTCATCATCAAAATGAATGTTGAAATCGCCCAGCAGGATAACATTGGGTGAAAGAGCTGTTAAATGGGCCATTAGTCCACTAAAGTCATTCATGAAGGAGCTGTTCAGTTTTGACGGGCGGTAGAGAGTGGCAACAACAGTTGGAGTGGGTCCAGCCAGCAGGCAAAATGTGCACTCAAAGGAGGAGGAGGGGGGGTGAACTGTAGTGACCTTCCAGTTCTCGCGGTGAATTATCGCGAGACCTCCTCCTCTGCCTGAGGCCCTGGCCCTCGCTGTGCAAACAAAGCCCGATGGGGTGGACTCATTCAGATGGAAAAAGTCGTTTTGCTGTTGCCACGTTTCTGTTAAACAGAAGAAATCCAGTTTTCGGTCAGATATTATATCATGAATAAGCTAACCTTTGCCCGTGAGGGAGCGAACGTTCAGAAGTCCAAACTTTACGGAGGAGGCGGAAGTAGTGACCGGAGCGTTAGCCGACCGAGCTAGGTTGGCTAACGTGCTGCTGTTAGCGGTCCGGGCGTTGCGGCGTGAAGAATGGCGAGAGTCAGACCAGATGGAGGTTATGGGATGAGCCTTGTCAGTGTTGAGTCGACGGCGCGAGCCCCGGTGGATGTATCTCCGACGAGGATAGAAGGCAATTTCCTCCAGAGGGAGCACCGGCGGTGCGGCCGGTAGGAAACGAAGACGAAGTAGCTCCACGGCCGAATAATGGAGCAGACCAGTCGCTGGGTGGTGGTGGATGAGAAGCAGCAGAGTCCAGACGAGAGCAGGCAGCAGGTAAATCCAAGTAAAATCCATGTTTGATGATGAGTAGAAATGTCCAGGCAAGGATCGGTGAAAAAACAGCAGAAAGTACTGAATAAAATAAAACAAGAAAAAAGTACGAGGAGCAGCTGCAGTGAGATACGCACGCGTTCACCCCCGGAAGTAGATGAGTGACAGCTGAATGGAGAAAAACAAATCAACTGTTTGTGTGCTTTGTTGCACCAGCTACAGGAAAAGCCCTATCAAAGCAGCACCTCTCACACTGGGTGACTGAGGCCATAAAAAGGGCGTACGATAGCAAAGGTCAACAGGTGCCCTCTGGAGTGCGTGCTCACTCTACTCGGGGCTTGGCCACCTCGTGGTCACTGTTCAAGGGTGTACCAGTTGCAGACATCTGTGCGGCTGCGAACTGGAGCTCAACAAACATGTTTGCAAAGCATTACAGTTTGGATGTTACTGCGTGTGATGTCACTCAGGCTGTCCTTTCTAACACACAGTAGAAAGCAGCCTTGAGATGCCTGCTGAATAAAGGCGGACGTTCACACTAGCATGCATTTTACTGAGCATTTCAAGGGCGTGATTGAATTACGTTCCCATAGCATTTATGTTGCACCGAGTGACATGACTGATAAGGGAACTGAAAGTTATGCACCATAACTCATGTTCCCTGAAGGAAGGGAACGAGGTGCAACATACCTGGCCCTTTCAATGCTGAAAGCTCGGTGAAGTGCATTTTGGAGAACGATGGATGGGCGTCAGCGCCTTAAATACCCAGAGGGCGGGGTCTCTGGCGTGACGCTGACGCCCCTGCCGTAAAGGCGTGATTGTATTCCTTCAGGTAATCGCGCGGGGCGCAATTTCCCATAGCATTTATGTTGCACCTCGTTCCCTTCCTTCAGGGAACATGAGTTATGGTGCATAACTTTCAGTTTTCCTGCATAGTTCATTCATTATATGTCCCTCTGGCTTTGTCAGTCCTTTTAAATAAAGGTATTTAATGTATACCGGTACATCTTTTCATCACCACTCAAGCATTTAGTTCGAAACCCATTTCCGCTATGAAATAAAAGCCCAACAGGAAGTCATAACTGAGTTTTAAAGTCAAAATTATGACTTTTATTCTCATAATTATGACATTAAAACTCATAATTATGAATTTATTCTTGTAATTATGACTTTAAAACTCAAAATTATGACTTTTATTTTAATAATTATGACTTTAAATCTCAAAATTATTACTTTAAATTTCAAAATTATGACTTTTATTCTCATAATTATGACTTTAAAACTTGAAATTATGACTTCCTGCTGAGCTTTTATTTTTCTTTCTGTTAGGACAACAATGACACTTTCATGGCAGAAATGGGCTTCCATATACATTTAATACGTAGACGTTTAATAATTTATTACATGTCATCACCTTCGGGTTAGGGTACTATTTTCCACTTTGGAAGATAGTACAGGAAACACAGATTTGTACTCTCACCTGTAGTCTCTGTCTGAGTTAGGAACACTGAGCACAGACAGCATGACCCACCCTGCCTTGCTCTGATTGGTCAAACTGTAGCTTCGGTTCTCTTTATTTGTCAGTTTAATCCCTGTATCATCATTAGATTGGGTGGCTTTTAAAAGACTACAACAAAACACATTTTTCTTTCCCCTTTCATTTTTACTTATGACAAATCCGTTGTGGTGACTGAGAACTTAATTTAGTCCATGTTTATTTCTCTTGATTGTCCACAGGACAACCTCGAGGCAACATATGGTTGTCCAAGACCAAAACTGATTATCTCGGACAAACGGAAACCGTTTATGTTGACCCCAGGTTTCTTCTAGGTTGAAGATTAATCTATGATGGCCAAGGCCACCATTGGCCACCCCCTGGCTCCTCCATTGCATGGATAGCTCCTTTTGCTCACCAGGATCTGTTTCTCTGTGCTGCCTCAGTCGAGAAATAACAAAACCACCTCTTACCTCTAGGAAGGTTGATCAGAGCATCAGCCAACCTAAGTGCTGAAAGAGTTTAAAATGTAAAATAAAAAGTGGAAAAGTAAGAGTATTTACATTTGGATAGCTCTAGTAAGGTAAAAGCTGAAGCTGAGTTCTGTTGAAGCTGATTGGATGTGAGATGGGGAGGTCAGCTTTTTATTTATTTATTTTGTAAAAATTTGAAGGATCTACAAAAAGTCCCACAGAGGTTCCTAATCAAGCCGAGCCATATCAAGAGAACAATTAAATGTTTGTTGATTTAAAGTCAAAGGTTTTGTTAGTTTAATTAAGAAAGAGGAAATTTAAAACCCTTCAGGAAAGGATGTACTGTTCTTTACTTTGTGAAACTTTTTATAGACTTGGGCTTTTTAAATGCCTCTTTTGCTTTGATTATAAAAACTTATCTGGCAGAAAACGAGCTTGTTTCGTCCTCTGACCTGCAGCTTGGTAATAAGAGTAGCTCACTGTTTTGCAACATTTTTACCATAGTCTCCTATTTTCTCACTGTTGCCAGGGAGACAAATCAGCTGATTGAACATTTGATTCAGCATGAAAAGTTTTTTATTTATTGTTTTCAGTTGCATAACAGAATGCATAAACTTTTATCCCCGCTCAGACACAAAGCTTTCCTTTGTCCAGCCTGACGTCACAGAAGTCATGACGTGAGTCAGCAAAGCATTGGCGCAGACTCCGTCTTCGTGCTGAATGTGTGTAAGAAAAAAAAGCCCTGTCACGTTTTGTGATTCGTCAGTCTTTATTTAGTATTCTGCATGTCAAACACGGGCCCGCTGCTGTGTAACATTCCCACCGCCTGCGCTCTCTCGCATGAATGATGGCATTGTTGCAGGGTGTTGTACAGAAAGCCGATTGCTGAATCACGAGCTGCGAAGGAGGAGAGACGGGAGCAGAATCCCAGCAGGCCCGGCAGTACACACATGGAAGCGTCAGAGCGTGAGGTGGAAAAGAAAGCTTTGAGAGGCTGCAGTCAGAGGAAGCTGTAGAGGGCTGTTAAACATGATGGGATTTCTGGAGGAGGCAGACTGTAAATAATAAAACCAGCAGGATGCATCTGAAGTCTGGATGTGTGGAGAAAGCTGCTCTGGCTCGGGTGGACATCTGTGGCATGTAAGTTCTCAAAGTAGGTTAAAAGTTGTTGGATTAAAGATAGAAATGGGAGCTCAATAAAGCTGAATAGATGTAGATAAAATGTGGTACTGTATAATGTGTGATTCATAAAAACATCAAATATGTAAAAGGTCCTGGATCAGAACTCTACATACTTCCAGCTTTAGACAACATGTTTTATTGTTCTCAGTGGGTGAGGCAAGACCAAACAAGAAAAGATAAGATAGAACTTTATTGATCCTGCAGGAATAAAACCCTTATCAAATAGCAGTCATCTAATAGTTGACTCTGTCAGCATTACGACCATAGAATATTGTCTGAGAGTAGACTTTAGATAAAAAAGACTTACAAAATGTCTTTTCTAAGTCCCAAAATAGAGTTTTGTTTTTCAGATATGACATGTTGGCAACACTGCTGATATTACCCCAAAATAAGAAAAGTCTTAGACCTCAATCATGTTTTTGTTTCTTTTTGTTCAACAAGAATAATTACTCTTCTCTTACTAATTGTTTTAAATTATTTTAATATTTTGTGGCGGACACAAATGTATATATTTCACATCAGAATGTGCCATTATTGTGAAAGGGACAGAATATAAAAAGAGTAGTTCAACGGTTGTTTCTCCTGAGCTTGATGTTGGAAGACGTTGAGAATAAATCAAGACTCAAAATATTTTTCATCTCTTTCTGTCGACTTCCATATTGGTGACCCCGAACATCTGAACGTTTTCGAACGAGAACTCACCAGATGCTGACGCTGCTTCTTCATCGGCCGTGTTTTCGGACCAAGTTTTTTTTGTTGGGCAGACGTTGCTCCAACCGTTGTTGGCTCGTCTCCTACCGTCACTTCATCTGTTGTGTTTGCGGTCATTATTAAGCTTCCAGAGTTCTGGCAACACAATCCGGAACCATGGTTCCAGCATGTGGAAGCCCAGTTTCATCTTCATCTTCATTCAACGCACCGGACCAGGAGAGGCGGATTGCCCCTTCGACACGCATGCGGTGGAATACACTATGGACTCGTGGCCAATGTGTCTGACCGTTCTCTTTGTCGATGACGTTGAAGTTCTGTGGATTATTGGAATATTGGTGGCAGTTGCCCTGCTTTTTGGGATCGGCGGATGTTTTCTGCTACTGGAAGCTGAGGGAGGCGGCCGCGGCGATCAACGCGCTGGCGAGACTCCCTGCTCAACCAGATTCTCTGATCCGGGCTATGACCTCAACAAGCCAGCTGTTGTACGAGCTGACAGCCGCGGACCTGCGGTGCGCTTTGGGACTCGTTTACAGCTCCATCAGGCACAGTCGAGGATTTGTAGCTCGGAACCTCACATGATTCGACGATTTGGACCTGAACAGCACCTGGACTTCAAGGCTGCAGTCAAAAGTACACTGTAGCCTGGCCTGAAAATAAATAAGCGACTAATCTAATCTGGACTGTGAGCAACCTTGGAAAAAGAAGGCTGTCTGCAAATCTTCTCCTGGAGTGAAAAGCTGTTGAGAACTCGCTGCCCCCCCCCCCCAGAGGTCTCTGTGTGCTTTCAGAATGGAGCCGAGCTGAAATGACATCTACAGACTGTGCTTATCTGAAATGACTTTCACGGACAATCTCCCTGCTTGCCATGAAATGCAACATGTCTTGTCTTATCCGTGCTAAAGCTGGTAGAGTTTTTTAGACTTTATCATGGAGTGTCCTAAGACAAATTGTGATAGATTCTTTTTTGAATACCACTGATTACCCGAATGTATGTTCCTTTTTCATATCTGATTGTTGATGGCGCGGTTTTTATACTGCTGTGGCTTCCGTGCGTACGTCTCTCTTCGGATGGTGTGCGCGCCAATTGCAAAACTTTGTACCTTGGTGCAAATATGCCAATAAATGGTAAATGGTAAACGGAGCTTTTTTATATAGCGCTTTCCAGCCCCCTGTGAGGAGCCCCAAAGCGCTTTACAATACCAGCCATCCACCCATTCATTCACACATTCATACACCGGTAGTGGTAGCCTGCCTTGCAAGGCGCCATCCAGGCCTACCGGGAGCAACTCGGGGTTAAGTGTCTTGCCCAGGGACACAACGACACATGGTGGGCGGATGCGGGATTCGAACCTAAAGATATATTCTATTCTATTCTATCTCCGTGGGATAACCACAGACGAGACCAAGTACTTTCACGTTGTTGCTGCTTTAGATTCTGTTCCATCCGCCGTTTGATGGGTCTGCTATGGGACCCACCAAGCACCAACAAGTACAGTGCGCTCAAGGAGAACTTACTGCAGCTTTACCAACTGTCGGATGCAGAGCGGGCTGACCATTTGTTGTCCCTGAGTGGCTTAGGGGATCGCAAGCCCTCCGAGCTGATGGAGAACATGCTGGCGTTACTTGGCTCAAGGGATGTTTTCTTCCTTTTTACGCACCTGTTTCTTCCTTTTTACGCACCTATTTCTTCACCAGCTTCCTCCCCCTGTTTGCACAATGCTGGCCAGCTTCCCGCTGATCCAGACAAAGGATTATCGCTCCCTGGCTGAAGAAGCGGACCGGCTTTTGTTAGCTTCCAGGCACTACAGCGTGCAGGCACTTTTACCCAGTGTGACTCAAAGGGGGTCAGAAGCTGTTGATGGCGTGGCTGCGGTGACGGAGCGGCGGACGGATGACGTGCTTTGCTTCTACCACCACCGGTTTGGAGTAAAAGCAAACCGTTGCATTCTTCCATGTTCATTCTTGCGTCAGGGAAATGAGAGGACCCGGAGCTCGCTAGCAGCTGTGTGTGCTGGAAGCTCAGATAAGCTGCTTTTCATCATGGGCAAGGTTTCTGGACGGCGTTTCCTGGTGGACTCGGGTGCACAGCGGAGCATTATGCCAGCTTTATCTACAGATGCTTTGTGTCAAAGTACCAGACCCCTGTTGGATGCGGCTAATGGCACCCCCGTTCAAATTTTGGATCGAGGTCCGTGACTGTTTGTTTCAACGGACGTCATTTTCAGTGGAACTTTGTAACTTTTTTCTTCCTCCTGCACTGATCGGAGCAGCAGCTCATGTCTCTCCCTCCACAACTTTCCTCTCCCTGCTTGGCTACTTTGTCTTGTCTGCAGTTTTTCAGTGCTCACTCGAACGCAAATTGAAGATGGATCTGGTTTCGTGGGCTATCAACTCTATTGATAACATTTTTTCTACAAAACGATCAGGTCCTGGGGAACCGGCTTGCCTATCGCAGATGCATCCAACTGGATATATCTTGGATTCCTGGGGGGAGTGGAAGATGTTATGCTTAACTGTTCTATTGGTCAAAGATGTGGAAGATTTATTCATAATTGGATTTATGATAGCAGGTGCTCTACTTTTTGGCTTGTTGGAGTTCTCTGCTACTGGAAAATCAGGAAGACTTCCGCGGTGATCAACGTGCTGACGAAGCTCCCTTCTCAAAACCAGACTGTGATCTGAGCTGTGACCTCCATGAATCAGCTGCTTTATGAGCTGAACTGCAAAGTGGAGGCGGCCACTGAGGACCGCAGACCACCGGTAAGGTTTGGAACTTGTACGCGGCCAGGAGGTTCTCATCTGGGGGATGAGGACTCATAGCTTGGGTCGGTGAAAGCTTCCCATAATTTGGAGTGTATTGGATTTCGGATACCCATCTGGACTCAAGGCTACAGGAAAGCACATTGTGAGCCTGACCTGAAAATAAAACATGCCATATCTAATCAGACCTCCCAAGCAACCTTGGATAGGCTGACTACAAATTTTCTCTTAAGTCTGAGCAACTGAAGAATGAAACTACTGTCTCAACCCCTCTCCCTCCCCGGAGAACTTTCTGTGTGATCTGACAGATAAGGCTGGCTGGTCCCATCTGCAGAACTGTTGCTGAATCTTAACAGAGCTCATGGACTTAATCTCACTGCTTCGATCTCAAATGCAAATGTGATTTGTCTTAACTGTTGCTTGCTGTTAGAGTTTTTTGCTATGGTGTCCTGTAAGACAAAATGTGATGTATATTTTTGTAATACCACTGATTACCCTCATGTTACCTTCCTTTTTTTTCATATCTAAGATTGTGGCGGCGCGGTTTAATTACTGTTGTGGCTTCGTGCACTCGCCCCTATCTTAAGACGGGTGTGCGTAATCAATCACGTTGTTTTGTGCCCCGGTGCAATGACAATGCCAATAAAGATATATTCTATTCTATTCTATTCTAATAGCTTCTGTGTCTATACCTATTTTGGGTGCTGATTTTTTATGTGGTTTCAGGTTATTAGTTCATGTTGCTACTAGCTGCTTAATTGATCGATGCTGTGTCTTTTGATACATATCCCTATAAACTTGGAGGTCCTGCCCATCAACCTCTTGCTAACATGCTTGCCACAGGTGATGAGTACCAGCGTTTGTTGTCAGAGTCTCCTGCTTTGACAGTTCCTACCTTTTCTACTACTACTGTATAGCTAAACATGGGGTGGAGCATTGTATCACTGCAGTTGGTTCACTGGTTTTTGCACGAGCATGCCGCCTAGATACCACTAAGTTAGCAATAACCAAGGAGGAGTTTGTTAATATAGAGCGTCTTGGCATTGTGAGACGTTCCAAAAGTCCATGGGCATCCCCCTTTCACATGGTACCAGAAGGCTGATGGGGATTGGTGACCCTGTGGGGATTTTTGGCGCCTTAACAACGCAACCAGTAACGACAGGTACCCAATCCTTCACATTAAAGATTTTTCTGCCCGCCTGGCAGGGGCAACCGTTTTTTCCAAGGTAGATTTGGTGCGGGCTACCATCAGATTCCTGTGCATCCCTTAGATGTACAAAGTACCAAAAACCACAGTTATCACACCTTTTGGTCTTTTTGAGTTGTTACGGATGCCCTTCGGCCTTAAAGGCGCAGCACAGTCGTTCCAGCAACTTATGGATTTGGTCCTACAGGGTATGCCATTTTTTTTTTGTTTATTTGGATGATATATTGGTGGCTAGTCCTTCGGTGGCAGAACACATGGTAGACCTTTGCCAGCTATTTGTTCGGCTTAGTGAGTATGACCTGGTCGTTAACTCGGCTAAAGGCCAGTTTGGTCTGCCTTCTGTTGAGTTCCTCGGACTCAGAGTGTCTGCTCAAGGAGTGGTTCCCTTACCTGCCAAGGTTGAAGCTAGGTTAGTTTTTCTGCGACCTCCCTCAGTGAAGCCTCTGCAGGAGTTTTTTGGGATGGTGAACTTTTATAACTGTTTCATCCCACGATCAGCTCATCTTATGCACCCCTTGTATGAAACACTTATGCCCCATTTGCACCGTCTTTACTCAGTCCCAACCATGGAAAGAACTCTTTTGCATTATTACTTCAGCTAGTATTTTTGCTGATTTGAGGTTGATTCGAGTCCTTTTTTGGTCCTTGCTTCTCTGGTGGGACTGACCGAGCTCAGTCGAGCCGAGTCCGGACCAAAACATGAATGCTGGACTCTGATTGGTTAGGGGGAGGAGTCACTGGATCAGAAACTTTTCACCGATCCACCATTTGCAATTTCTCGGGATGCGGCACAGCAGCTGGATCTATTTTAAAAATTTATAAACAATAATGACGCAGCCGTGTTTAATGCTGAAGTCTATGTGTTTTGTTTGTTTGGTGACCGACGAACGAGCTGAGTCACCGCGGATCTGAGGTGCTTGTTTTGTTTTTTGAATATCCAGAATCGGTCCTAAAGTGCAAGTGCAAATCCAGGCTGAGCTGAGCCGGGCTGAGCATGGCTGTGCAGGGCTGAGCAGAGTAGGGGCCGATTAGGAGCAGTGCAAATGGGACATTAGAGGCAAAAAAGAGGACCAACAAATAGAGTGGACCCCCAAGAGGGTACAGGCATTCGATGATGCCAAAGAGGCTTTGGCTAATGCTACACTTTTGGCCCATCTATCTCCATCAGCTCCTGTGGCTCTGACAACTGATGCCTCTGATTATGTAGTTGGGGCAGTTTGCGAACAATGGGTGGATGGCACATGGCAACCCCTTGCTTTTTTTTTGCAGGAAACTCTGGGATGCTGAAAAAAAATAGTACCTTTGATAGGGAACTGCTTGCTGGGGAACTGCTTGCTATTTTTCTGGCAACGTGCCATTTCCGGTTCATGCTAGAGGGTATAGGACTTTTCTGCTTTTGTTGACCATAAATAAGCCTCTCACTTTTGCTACGGCAAAAGTTTCTGAACCATGGTCGTCACGGCAAAAAAGGCATTTGTCCGTCATTTTGGAGTTTACTACAGACATTCAGCATGTGGCTGGCAAGGATAAACTGGTGGCTGGCTGTCTATCTAGATTCTAGAGCAAAGGTCACTTCTGTACATTTAGGAGTTGATTACCTCGCCATGGCTGCAGACCAACTGACAGACCTGGATATTCTGGCCTTTAAGGTAGCTGAATCCAGTTTGCATTTGGAGGAAGTTCCCTTTCATGAGTGTGGTGCAACCCTTCCTTGTGACGTCTCGACTGGCAAGCCTTGACCTCTGGTTCCTAGTGGCTGGCATCGGCGGGTTTTTGATGCAGTTCATTCCCTTTCACACCTGGAGGTGAAAGCTTCAGTAAAACTAGTAGGGGCAAAGTTTGTGTGGCCAGGGCTCTATAGAGATGTACGTACACGGGCGGCTTCCTGTTTTTGCCAAGGTGCAATGGCACACTAAGGCTCCATTAGAACAGTTTCCTATTCCCCAAGGGATGTCTGAGCATGTGCTTGTGTATTTAGTGGGCCCACTTCCACATTCCAGAGGTTTTACCCATCTCTTAACTATGGTGGACAGAACCACTCGGTGGCCAGAGTCATCAACCACTTCGATTGATGTGGCTCGAGCTTTTCTCTTCCTGGGTGTCCCGATTTGGTGTGCCATTGGACTTAACTTCTGACAGGGGTCCCCAGTTCACCTCAGAGTTATTGTCGTTATATGGCTTAATATTTTTCATCTTGACAAATTTCACTGTGGTGATATTTAGGATTTAAATTCTGACATCTCTCAGCTGACTGATGTGGAGAGTCTGATTTTTTTTTTTTATGTCTGAGTGGGAAAATAAAACAATAACTGGCTAGGTGAAGTGTTTGATTTGAATTCCCTCCTTGCTTCAAGCAAGCCTCTGCGTAAAACCAGTTCAACCAGCTCACATAACACCAAGCCCGGCTGGAACGACTATGTGAGAGAGCTTTATGCAGAGTCCAGAAGGGCTTTTAAAGCGTGGGTTGACTCGGGTAAACAGACACATGGCCCCTTGTTTGAATACAAAAAACAAGCAAATGCTAATTTTAAATATGCTTTAAGATTCATAAAGAAAAATGAAAATACTATGAGATCTGACTCTCTTGCTAGAAAGTTGGGAAATAATAATACTAAGGACTTCTGGAAAGAAATAAAAAAATTAAATAACTGCAAAACGTCACTACCTACTACTATTAATGATGTTAGTGATGTAAAAGAAATTACTCAGTTATGGCGGGAGCACTATAGTGCACTGTTTAATTGTATCAAAAGTGACACTTTTGCTGTGGGAGGCATTCACAGTAATGAGAATGTAACTGTATCCCCACAAGAAATATATAATGCAATAGTGGCACTGAAAGACAACAAGGCTTGTGGGATGGATAATATTTCCTCTGAACATCTGAAAAATGCAAGTAAGAAACTTTATCCTTTACTTTCTATGTGTTTCACTGGCTTTCTAGTACACGGCCTGTTACCTGATTCAATGTTATCCGTCATACTCGTACCCATTATCAAAGACAAAGCGGGTAAGATCAGCTCCCTGGAAAATTACCGACCCATAGCTCTATCTAGTAGTCTGTCGAAAGTTTTAGAAAGAATCCTATTAAATAGGCTGGAAGAGTTTGTCCTGACCTCTGATAATCAGTTTGGTTTTAAACCTAAACATGGCACAGACATGTGTATTTTTGCACTAAAGGAGATTTTGGATTTGTATAATTTTCACAACACTACGGTATTTATGTGTTTTATTGATGCCTCTAAAGCATTTGATCGTGTGAATCATGAAAAACTATTTTACAAATTAGAACGCAGAGGTGTACCCAAATATCTGATCAGAATTCTTGTCTACTGGTATGGTCATCAATCAATGTATGTCAAATGGGGTAACACAATGTCTGATTCATTTAATGTTGGTAACGGAGTAAGGCAGGGAAGTATACTGTCCCCTTACCTTTTTAACATCTACATGGATGAACTATCAAAGCGCTTGAATTGTTGTAAAACAGGCTGTATAGTTGGTGATCGCATAATTAATCACTTAATGTATGCAGATGATTTGGTAGTCTTGTGCCCTTATAGTGCTGGCTTTCAACAATTACTAAGGATCTGTTCCCAATATGGTTATGACTTTGACATCAAGTATAACGCTAAGAAAAGCAAAGTTATGATTGCTAGAAGTAGGGCAGATAAACATCTGATAACCCCTGACTTCTCTCTATCTGGTGCTGTCCTCAATATATGCAGTGAAATCAAATATTTGGGACATTGCATATCTGATGACCTCTCTGATGATCGTGACATCTGTAGGCAGTATCGTATGATATATGCACAAGCTAATACTCTGATCAGAAAGTTTGGTATGTGTTCATCCTCTGTGAAAATAGCTCTTTTTAAGGCTTTTTGTACCTCGCTATACACTGCCCATCTGTGGCGAAGATACAAAAAAAGTAGCCTGCATAAACTTTATGTGGCATATAATGATGGCATGAGGCTGCTCCTCAAAGTGCCCAGATGGAGCAGTGCTAGCCATTTGTTTGTACATAATGCTGTTCCTACATGTGCTGCTGTGCTCAGGAATCTTATGTATAAATGCATGTGTAGATTGGCTGTGTCATGCAATAATATAATTGCAAATCTAGTAAATCCTGCTTTTAGTGCAGTGAGATTTTGTTCAAGATTGTGGAATCATTGGCGCCATCATTTATTTGTGACTCAGTGAATTATCTGTCTTTTATTTCTTTATTTTAAATTTTTTTATGGATTTTTTATGGATTTTTTATGGACCTTTTTTGTGTCTGAAATAAAGTTTGATTGATTGATTGTTTGGGTAAAATACCAAACTTTCTTTTTTGTTATTGGAAATATGGAGACCTCGGTGTGCTTGTTTTTGTCTTTCAGCCTCAGTGAAAGCTTCTTTATGGTCAAAGGAGCCGCCCTCTTCCTGCAGCAGGGCGGCAACGCACAAGGACCAAAGACTCCCACACACCACAAGCATGCAGGTACACACACACACACACACACACACACACACACACAAGCTTTTCCAATTGGGAACCGTTGTTTTGGACCCCAGTTGTCAAGATGTCCCCAAATGTCTGGTATGTAAGTTGGTCCATGTCACCAAATATAACTTAAACAAACTCACACAAACATACACACACACACACACACACACACACACACACAAAAGTTAAGTTGTACAGGTACTCCCAGACTTACGAGCGCATCGACATACGAGGTTCCGAACTTACGAGCTGACTAACGAACAGTAAAGTTGTACAGAACATACAGAAAATACAGCACTGGTATGTGTTTTTAGATGAAAGTGTGTTAGCTAACAGTTTGTAAACAAGTTTTTGAGCATGTTTATGAATGTACGTTTGTGTTGAAAAACGAGTGTTCGTAGTAGCGCTAGCATACATTTTCCGACTTACGACCGAAAATCTGGACTTATGAGCGACACGTGTTTCGTGTTCTGACATATGAGATTTCATGTTACGAGCACCTCGTACGAACGGAACTCGCTCGTAAGTCGGGGATCACCTGTATTTACTGCAGGTTTTCTCTGATCATAAAGTTTATGTGACTGACAAAATGGTTGTTATTTATGAATTTAACTACAATGTTGACAAAAATAAAGAAAAAAATGCTCATTTTAGTGTCTTTTTTTATTTGCCTGCCTAAAAAGTTTGTCAGCATCAAGCTGTCAGTCAGAAATCTTTGTGCTCTGTTGTTGTTGTTTTTTGTCTAGTTTTTGTCATTTAAGATTATTTTTGTTGAATCTTTAATGGTTTTAGTACAAAAAACAAACAAAAAAAGTCTGTAGATGACTCAGAGGACTCGTTTTAGCTCAACTGGATTGTTTTTGTTCAACGTCAATGGGGGAAATGTGATGTTTGTTTGTTTGTTTTGACTTTACCTAAAAAAACAAATCAGCAATGAGCACACAGGAGAAGTTATTAGATGCCAAGGTTGTCACTTATTTGTTTTAAATACAAAAATAAATAAATAATTTTAATAACTTTTTTTGTGCTTTTCTCACACCTTGGCAAACAAGTCTCTCCTCTGTGATGAAGCTGTTTGATTACGGAGTCCAACATTTGACAGTTTGGTTCATGTTAGTCACAACAGTTAATAAAATACCTCTTTAACTTCACCAGATCAACCTACAGTTCTACAATTTTGTTGTGAATCTCCGTTCATTTAACTCAGCCAGTCATCTAACCTGTGTCTATGTTTCATTTGCAGGTGATTTACCTCAACACCTGCAGGTCATGTTTAAAGCCCTCCGTTCTGAAGATTGCATCAAGCTGGTCAGTTTTAGTTGTTCTTCTGGTAAAAATTAATTTTTTCCATTAGAGCTGACAGTCATGAGAGGATGCTTTGTTATGTGAATAACTGGCTAGCGTCAGTTAAAGTATAAATTTACTGATTGTTTAATATTCCACTCTGGACATCTTATGATGAAGAGGGATTGATTATTGTCGGCATATTTTAGAACATACAGTACAAATAAAGTTTTAGGCCCTTGAAACACAAATTTCTGTAAATAATTCCTTCAAGCTGCTGCCTTTTCCTCCAAACTGTGACTTATTTTACTTTTATTTTGTGTGTGTGGACTAAAACTTGCCCACTGAGGGGTTTGGAAAATCGTATTTAATTGTATTTGACAACTATCAATTGATGCTTTAATGTAAAAAAAAAGTTGCTCACTAGTAAGTTGGTAACACTTATCCTTCCATCTTTTGCACTAATAATATGTGCATTCAGAAAATTAGGAGTCCTGACAGGAGAGAATTTATTCTGTTTATAAAATCTGTCGCCATCATAAAAGTTGGGTGATAATGTAAAAACCTATGTGATATTCATTCCTTCTAGGAATGTCGGTGTCTTTTGTGTCATATAAGTTCACTGTACAACCTGATGAACTGGTCTTTGCAGAGTCCGATTAGACAATTGCTTTTATTTTTATTTACTAAAAGTTTATATTGTGACCACTTCACATTAAATATGTGTGGACTTTAGAAATCAGATGTGTTTTAATATGCAGATTAGTGCGTCAAAAATGAAATGGGCATAATCTGAATTTAATGTTGGACTTTTGAAATAAAAAATAGTTTTTAGGTAAGGGAGGCACCATAATGCACATAAATTCGCCTAATTAGCATGTTTTTACTCTAAAACACATCAAGATGAAACCCTTAAAACAACTGATTTATTGTGAACTCGTCTGTTTTTTCATGTGGTTCCATACACAATATACTAAAAGCAATAATTCATGCATCAAGTAGTGTGTTGTTTTTTGTTCCCTAACTTATTTTGTTTTCCAGGCTGTGCGGTTAGAAAGTGTCCGGTCGGACCGGGTGCGTTACATGGTTGTTATCTACACCAACGGCCATCAAGGCACAGAGGAAGATATTGTTCTGGGAATGGATTTTGCAGACAAGGACAGGTATAATATCTGCAGCTATGCGTTCTGTATACTTTCAGTCAAATGTTTTTTTTGATTTGCTGACATAATTTTTGTCCCATCTCTAGTAAAAACTGCTCCGTTGGGATGGTCCTGCCTCTGTGGAGCGATACCGACATACATTTAGATGGAGATGGGTGAGTTTCAGTCACTTTACATTAAAAACATAGGCAGCACGGTGGCACAACTGGTAGAGCTGCTGCCTCTCAGCGAGAAGGTTGCCGGTTCAAATCCCGGTCCGGGGCCTTTCTGGGTGGAGTTTGCATGTTCTCCCCGTGCATGCGTGGGTTTCCTCCGGGTACTCCGGTTTCCTCCCACAGACCAAAAAACATGCTTGTTAGGCTGATTGGTGACTCTAAATTGACCCTAGGTGTGAGTGTGAGAGTGGATGGTTGTTTGGTGTGAGTGAGACAGGTCCCTCTTGTAAATGAGTCCCCGTGACTCAACGAGGCTAGCCTGTATAAATAAAGGTTGAATGAATGAATGAATGAATAGTTATTAAAAGAGAAATTAGTTTGTTCTGGTTGCCATGTGGGCTTTGCTGCCCTCTAGTGAGAGTTCTATGAATTACACACTTATCTCCAGAGAACAGTTTTTGCTGACCTTGTCAGTGTGCTGGAGGAACGTTCCACCGTTCTGTGTCATGAATAGTCCCACGACCGAGCCTAATCTAGTGTCTCATCTACTCATCACCACCGTCTTCATCTGTACTCAAACTGATCCTCCTCTTCCTCACCAGAGGCTTCAGTGTGAACACAGCAGGGCGGTCTCATGTCTTCAAGCCTGTGTCTGTGCAGGCCATGTGGTAAGTTGGTTTTTATGTTGGAGGTGGGGTCTCATTAGAACGTGTGGTGGAAATTGTTCACATACTGTACGTCTACAACTGATCAGCTTTTGGTGTCAACTCAATGCAAGATGGCCGCCGCAGCCTGCTGAACTTTAAAAAACACAGAAAGGACTACAAATCAGTCAGTTATACAGATATTGAGCTAAAATTTAGTCTGGTAGTAAGGTGCATCCCCCAGCATTGGTTCCGAGTACTAGATCCTACAAGATCTTTGTGTACAATTTGCCAATAATGATTTGCTTTCAACATGTTTTTAAAAAAAAAATTAGCAAAATATCTCATGAACCAGCTAAAAGTATTTTAATGACATTTTCATAATTCTAGTGTAGTAGTAGCTGAGGGTTAAGTGCTACTCACAATTTTTGTTCAATTAAAACTTAAGCATTCACTGTTTGAATCAACTTGTGTGTCTCAGCAAAATATCTCATGAACCTTGTGTCAAATTTTAATAAAACTACTAGAAGATAATTAGTGAACGTACCTCTACAACCGAATAGAGTTGGGGAATAAATCCAATTCAACATGGCTGCTACAGCTAATTGACATCAGTCAACACAAAAACAGATACAGTATTATGATCAATTTTACAAATATTAAGCAAACCTTTGATGTGCTAAGCTGAAAGGCATTCACCTCTTGCAATATTACATGAGATTGTGCAAAAGGTTATTTTGTTATAAGATGATTTTAGTTTAAAACGAGCATAAAAGGTGACATGTGGTCTGCATTGTTTCAAGGTGTGCACCTTTTCTGAGATTCTGCTCTTCTACGCCCATGAAGATGTTTATTCTACAGTTTAGGGCACCGTCCATGGTCAGCTGATGACCGTGTTGGCTCCAAAACCTCAGGAGAAGGACAACAAAGACTTGTCCAATAATGATTGTTTCCTAAAAAAAAAAAAAGTATCTTAG
>JBBPBX010009874.1:29649-59110 GCA_038048925.1 Garcialebias charrua
ACTCAGCAACATGAGAGTTTATATTTGTGTTTTGAAATTCTGTTCAGCGTTATTTCTGCAACGCTGGTTATAAATCAAATGTCTTTGCTACTAAACTTTGTGACATAAACAACCCATATGAACAAATTTAACAATGAGCCAGCAACAGGGTTTTATATTACAGTAATTATTATTTTGACCTTATAGACTTCCAACAAATTACAGGAGGAATATACAACACAGAGACCCAACTAGGCATCTATAATCATGTCTTTATCTTTGGGCTGCAGTAGCTCAGTGGTCAGTGCTGAAGTCCTGTAATCCTGAGGCCGCAGGTTCGAGCCCAGGCTGTGTCTGGAAGGATAATATCCAAATCTTTCAAGAGAGTTTGCTCGACGTGGCAACCTTAAGAGAATGAAGCAGACAATAAAATAGTTATGACCCTAAATGCTTAAAGTGTGGGTGACATCATCTTTTAACTTTGCATATAGTGACGCAACATAAATATCTTGTATCATTCAACTATGTTCGTTTTAGTAAACAAAATTATATATTAATGAAAATTCCTTTCAAAGTGAGTTTAAAATTAAAAACGTGTTTCTTCACGGGACATCCGACTGCACGCGAATGCAACATCTGTGACGTAGGAGGGAGAGCCTCAGTTCGTGGCTGCAATGATATTGCATATTCATTCTCTTCCAGATTGCCTTTTTTTTTTATAACTTGAAAAATGCCGTTACGTTGTGTCACATTTGGGTGTTCTAATATCATCAGTGAACAAGTGAGCCTTTTCACTTTCCCAAAAGATGAAATACTTCGTCAAGAATGGAATAAATAAAGCTGCCCCCCCTCGGAGCTCCCTCGCTTCCTGAAAAGGTAAGACTCAAATAAATACGGGTGCAGACCTAAATTAGAACCTGCTGTTTCTTGTTCATCTAACTTTCTGCTTCCCAAACTGAAGACAAATCGCTCAAATCTTCACTTAGATTGCTAAATTCATCGTTTTATTTATTGTCCGCCATGAATATGTAAAAGGTGCGTTCTAAAGACGTTCTCCCTCCTACGTCACAGATGTTGCATTCGCGTGTAGTCTGATGTCCCGTGAAGAAACACGTTTTTTTATTTTTAACTCACTTTGAAAGGAATTTTCATTAATGTATCATTTGTTTGCTAAAACGAACATAGTTGAATGATACAAGATATTTATGTTGTGTCACTATACGCAAAGTTAAAAGATTATGTCACCCACACTTTAAGACACTGTTTAACATTTTAAAAGTTTGAACCTTGTGATTTTAGTGCAAATAACAACTACTGATTTATTCTAGGAGCATGAACTGATAAACCTCAACCAAACACTATCCTGATGCATGCTTAATAATACAGGTAGTCCTCGACTTACGACGTAGATCCGTTCCTATGCAGCGGCGTAAACCGATTTTCGACGTAAGTTGGAATACACGTACATACTGCACCATATACATGTACAGTACTGTATTACCAAGCACTTAGCCTATTCTAACACAGTACCCTACATAATTATCAAAAAACATACATTTGGGAGCCATAATGAAGGGCAAAAAGAGTTAATGGCCTACTAGGATGCTGTTGATGCCGTTCTCCTCGGTCCATCTACCATACCCGTTTTCCGTTTACGACGTAAAACCGCGTTCACAGTACAGTACAGTTTTCCTCCGCCGCTGCATTGCGTACAGTACAATATTTTCCGCCGCCGCACCGCGTAAAGTACAATATTTTCCGCCGCTGCTTTATGTTTACGACCTAAAACCGGTCCATCCGCCGTATTCCGCATTCCGTTTACGACGTAAAACCGCGTTCACAGTACAGTGCAGTGTATTCCTCCGCCGCTACGTTTACGACGTAAAACCGGTCCATCCGCCATATTCCTGCACCGTCTACAGTTAAATACTGTATTCTTCCGCCGCTGTGTCACGACGTTTATGACGTAGAACGGCGTAACTCGAAATAAGGCTTTTCATAGTAAATGGGAGATGCGTCGTAACCACGAAACGTAACTCGAGACCGTCGTAACCCGAGGACTACCTGTACAGGTAAAAAAAAAAAAAAAAAGTTGTCACTTCCGCTGCATGGTTTCAAAAAACAAATAAAAATTTGTAGAAACGTTTTGTCTTTCATCAGACTGAAGAAGTATTTCGGCTAAAAGATGAAACATTTACAATTTTTTGTTTTTTGAACTTGACATTTTTAGATCAGCCGAAAAGTTTTCATAGAGTGTAGATGCCACCTGCTGGTCAGTTGTTAAATTACAAGAAAGTTTCCCTAAAAACTTTTTATTTTTTGTATCCAGTCTGATTTACTGTCCTACATCTACCTCTTGTTTGTGCAGCCGCTTCAAGACCTAACTGTATTTCCTCAGGTCTGCCCTGCAGGTCCTCCATAAGGCGTGCGAGGTGTCACGCCGCTGCAACTACTTCCCAGGGGGCATTGCTCTCACGTGGATGGCGTTCTACGAGAGCTGCATCACCTCGGAGCAAAGCTTCGTCAATGAGTGGAATGCAATGACTGACCTGGAGACCACCCGGCCCGATTCCCCCAACATGTTCGTCGACCGGTGAGATCCCAGTGTTACTTTCTTTCATCAGTGGAAACTTTTGTGTGTAAATATTTCCTTTCTTTTTACAGGCCGACTGAACGAGAACGAACCGAGTGTCTCATTAAAGGGAAACTTCGACACATCATGATGTTCCAAGACCTGGAGAACATCACCTCGAAGGAGGTCTGTGCCACGTCACGGCCTCAACGGCCCGCGTGATTGGTCGAGAACGCTCCATGATCTAATTTTAGGGAAAGATGCACAAAAAAGACTGGAGACCAGTAATGTTAGCAGTAAACAATAGTGCAAGTCAGCATTTTATTCACAAGTGCTGAGAAAGAATGATGTTTGTTAGCTTAATAAAGGAGAATGATGAATTCTTAATTTGTGAAAGTTTGAGTTACAATTCAATTCTTCTACCTCAGATCCGTAACGAGCTGGAGCAGCACATGAGCTGCAACCTGAAGGAATATAAAGAGTTCATCGACAACGAGATGTTTCTGATCCTGGGTCAGATGGATAAAGCCACGCTCATCTTTGACCATGTTTACTTGGTGAGTTGGTTTGATCTGAAATATTTTTTTGCATGCAGCTGAATTAAATTGTACCAGAAAAGACGAAAACTCTGTTTTACCTCTATCTAATAAAACATAGCAGCTCCAACTGCGAGGAAAAACATAGTTCTCTCTTTCAACTCCAAAAATATCTTAAAATTCAGTTATTCATTTAAATATGTCTAAAGAAATGTTGGATGCCTTTTATATTTTTTTTAATGCTTTATACTCAAAGAACTCTTATTTTCCCTCTCACATGCAACAAATTAGCAGTTTTTCCTTTTAATGAAATGAGCACCATCTCCTCACTGCAAGGTTTGAACCTGCAGGCCAGCTTGGATTTTATTTATGTGTATTTGTATCATTATGTCTTTTGTCAAATCTGAGCTAAAATAAATTTCACCCCTTTCACAGCTTTAGGATAAAGCAGGGTTAAAATAATAAAATAATCCCTTTTTTTTTTTACTAAGTTTCTGCTTTATTTTCCCTGCAGGGCTCTGAGTGGAACGCCTCCAACCTTGAAGAACTACATGACTGCGGGTCAGCTGTTCTCCTCTTTTATTATAAAACCTCACGTTTCAGTGTTTGACAGTAACTAATAAATCTAAAGTATGTTTGCATTTGGATGGTGCATCATGATACATTTACTGCTAGGCCTGTCGCGATAAACAATAAATCAATTAATCGCAAGATAAATTAAAGTTATCCACCTCATTTTCATTTATCGGCTTTATCGTTTCTTCGTGTCTTTCTCTTTCTGCTGAAGACACTGGATGACAAAAAGCTCAGCTCCGGTGCTCTTCACTGATGATCCCTCACTTTCTATTTTCTCTTTTAAATCCATTTTAACCGTCCAAAATCATTTTTTTGGATTGTTAAAATCAGCTAAGGTACGAGCTAAGCTAACAGGCTGACCTTGGGGAAAAAAACCTCAGTCTCGTCGAAGCTCCAAAATTAACGGTTGAAACCCGTGCCATCGTGTAAAAAGTTTTTCTCTGCAAAAAGAAGCTGAGAACTTGTTTACTGATTTTTTTGTGTTATTAAAAGCTTTGTGTGAAAAATGCTATGCTAAAGAGTAGGGATGCATGACATTGGATTTTTGGCCGATGTGTTAAAACTTATTTGCCCAATAACCAATACAAATGTTTTATATACTTTCCTTTGTCAGAGCATAGCCCTCTTATTTAGGCTTATTTGCTACAAAAATTGTGCAACAGCTGTAAGAGCTGGTGACATACAGTATATTCAGTAACAGCCATATGATATGCATAGCACTTTAACTTATATTAATGAAAAGTGTTAAATGTTATTTATTAGCATTAGTCACCTGCGATGCTGCAGTGTGGGATCCTCTGCACTCCTGTGCATGAAGGACAGCCTTTTTAAGTTCAAAGTTTTTGTCTATCCATTGTGCCGTAAGACTAATCATGCTAACGAGGCTAACACGACGTCCAAATGTCTGTGGTAAAACTCACCCAACTAGTCGTGCTATTAGCTTCTCAATGACGTCAGAAATGACGGTTGTAACTCGGGTAATGTTACGTCGGGAAAAATATATCTGTCTGCGAACGATGTAGTGAGGATCATTGTAGTCCATAAATCTTTGGAATCTGACATCCTCACCAACGAAAAATAAAACTTCAACACAGCCGACATTTTGAATATTCCTCTCAGCTGTGAGATCGGGTGACGTCGTCGCATTGCGCTGTCGCTGCAACGTCATCATGCTGTGCTGCTGCTGCAGGCAAAAACAGCTGCTTTTATATCGGCGAGTTATTTTAATGGAATGGCCGATATTGAAATTTAACGTTAATATCGCCGATACCGATACATAACGATAATATCGTGCATCCCTACTAAAGAGCTCAAACCACACCGAACGTCCGCCTTTTTGAGAACCAAAGAGAGACAGTCCATGTCACATCAAGGGACCTCCATCCCATTTTTCTTTTAAAAAAAAGTTCCCTCACTATCCATCCTTCAGTTCAAATATAGTCTTAAACTGCGATCCAGTGGTTAAAAAGGTACTACACGCAACACAAATTAAACAATTCTTCTTAAATTTGACAATAATTACTAATTATCATCAAATTTCAAACAACATTATCGTTTATCGCAATAATTTCTGAGACGATTAATCGCCCAGCAAACATTGTAGTGACAGGCCTATTTACTGTCTCAAATTAAATAAAAATATGTATTTGCTGAACCCAGATTATGCAGCTAATCTAACCTGAAATCCTAACAAAACCATGATGTTAATGCTAAAGTGAGTGTATTAATAGTGTCGTCAGTAAAGAAAGTTAAAAAGATATCTCGTAAAATCATTGATGTTTGTATGAAAATGTAATTTGTAATTAAAACTAATATGACGTGTTAAATGGCAGCTGAACTACGTGGGAACCGAAGAGCTTTATTTGTTTTGTTTGCAGGGTTGGTTACATTCTGAACGTCACCCGAGAGATCGACAACTTCTTCCCCGGGACGTTTTCTTACCACAACGTTCGCGTGTACGACGAAGACGCCACCGACCTGCTGGCCCACTGGAACGACACCTACAACTTCATCGTCAAAGCCAAGTGAGACCTGCATGCAAACTGGTCATCTTGTGGTTTTGAGATGCTTCGTGCAGATTTATCTCTGTTGGATTTAGGGCTGAACAATTTTGGAAAATAATCTAATTGCAATTATTTTCTATAAATTGCAATTGCGATTTAAAACGCAATTTAAAAAAAAATATCTTCTCAAGTATTTTTCAACAAACAGAAGCAATAAATCAATCTGTTTATAATAAACAATGTCAGATTTATTTAAAGCAGAGATTACAATAAAGCAAACAAATCTATGCCTTTTTTCGCCATTTCTATTTTTTCTTGTTTCATAAACATAATAGTAAAGATGTTAAGTGAACTTCCTAACTACTGTCTGAACTTCACGACAGTTAATGAATAAATAAATAAATTAGATATAAAATTATAATATAATAAAAGATTTGTGTCATGTGACCAGTCAAATTGCAGCCTTCGCAGTTAGAAAATCTAATTTTATCATATTGTGATATTATTGCAAATGCAATTAATTGTTCAGTATAAAGCCCTGAATGATGCAATATACAAACTCCTGGTAAGTTTCAGGTAATACAGTAGAAGAGGTCAAATTATGTGCTCACCTTTCATCAGTTTTATGTCTGGTGTTAAAACTGAAAGTTATGCACCATAACTCATGTTCCCTGAAGGAAGGGAACGAGGTGCAACATATGCTATGGGAATTGCGCCCCCGCGCAATTACCTGAAGGAATACATTCACGCCTTTACGGCAGGGGCGTCAGCGTCGCACCAGAGGCCCCACCCTCTGGGTACTTAAGCCGCTGACGCCCATTCATCAATCTCCAAGATGCACTTCATCGAGCTTTCAGCATTGAAAAGGGCCAAGTATGTTGCACCTCGTTCCCTTCCTTCAGGGAACATGAGTTATGGTGCATAACTTTCAGTTCCCTTTCAGTCATGTCTCTCGGTGCAACATATGCTATGGGAACGTAATTCATTCACGCCCTTGAAATGCTCAGTAAAATGCATGCTAGTGTGAACGTCTGCCTCTATTCAGCAGGCATCTCAAGGCTGCTTTCTACTGTGTGTTAGAAAGGACAGCCTGAGTGACATCACACGCAGTAACATCCAAACTGTAATGCTTTGCAAAAGTGTTTAATGAGCTCCAGTTCGCAGCAGCACAAATGTCTGCAACTGGTACACCCTTGAACAGTGACCACGAGGTGGCCAAGCCCCGAGTAGAGTGAGCGCGCACTCCAGAGGGCACCTGTTGACCTTTGCTACTGTACGCCCTTTTTATGGCCTCAGTCACCCAGTGTGAGAGGCGCTGCTTTGATAGGGCCTTTCCGGTAGCAGGTGCTGCAAAGCACACAAACAGTTGATTTGTTCTTCTCCATTCGGCTGTTCTCTGCATGTAAGTGCTTAAAGCTCTCACGGGGCAGAGAGCCTTCAGCCTTTCCTGTTCCTGAGTGAGGACAGGAGCAGGTGGAAAAGAAGAGAGATCAAAGTTAGACTTCTGTGGTTTAGAGTCAAGACCTTGGGGATATATGCGGGATTAGGCCTTAGGGTGACCTTTGACCCGTCAGGGGCGAATCTGGTACACATTGGGTGTACGGACAAGGCATGGAGGTCACCCACACGTTTCGCCGAGCAAAGAGCCAGGAGAAGAGCGGTCTTGTAAGATAATAAATCTATCTTAATGTCGCTCAGTGGTTCGAAAGGGGGATCATAGAGAGTCCCCAAGACCAGACTAAGATCCCATCCAGGGGTCTAGATCCTGCTGGGGGGTCTCTTTCTCAGCACGTCCTTCATAAATCTTATTATGAGTGGATACGCGCCGGGCGTCCTACTCCCCTAGCCTTCGTGACAGGCCGAAATTGCTGATAGGAAGACTTTAATTGTTGAAAAAGAACGAGCTTTCTCCAGCAAGTCCTAAAGAAAGGTGAGAAGCTGAGCCAGGTCACATGAATAAGAAATAATATTTCTTTCTGTGCACCAGGCTTCAAAAATTTGCCATTTCCGGGCGTAAAGAGACTGAGTTGACACAGCTCGTGCATTATGAATGGTATTTACCACATTCTCTGGCAGGCCTGAGGCCACCGGCTTGTCCCTTTCTGCCACCAAACTGAAATTTGCCACAGCTCTCAGCCTAAGTGGTGAGACTGTCCCTTCTGGTGACGTGGAGGGTCCCTGTAGAGGAGCAGGTGGTAGTATGAAAGGAAAAATTAATATACACATCCTAATGTTTTAATATTATATTGTTTTATTGTATGTAAGGCATGATGTCTGAACTGTTGAATTTCTCTCTGCTTTGAGTGCAAGCATGTATTGATTTTTTCTTGTGCCAAGGTACAAGTATTGATTTTTTCTTATGCCAAGGTACAATGAACCTGCAAAGTTTCAACATCAAGAGCTCTCTGTTCCCTTTTTCTCTTGGTTATCAAATGTTCTGTATGAAAGCTGCAGAGTAAAACTGTTTGACCACGGGAGGCTACTTGCTCTTGTCCAATGAGATTTAGAGGCGTATGACTTTCTGCAGATGTAACCTTTGCCTGCAAGTGTGTTATCTCCAAGTGCAAACAAACCTGAGGTCTGTTATCTAACTGAAACCTCCTGGTTCTGAAGACATGTTTGTATAAAGCCAACTGTTTCTGATTGTGTAACCCAACTGTCAACATATCTTTCCAGCACATCTCAAAGTCCAGATTCTGTTATTCAGACTTGTGGAACTTTCCATGACGTGTGAAGGAGGGTATAAAACTGAGACATCGTGATGTGTTCCCTCAGAGCAGCTTAGAACAGCCTTGTGTCTTGTACTCTGTTGTCTGCTTCCCTTTGCAAAGGAAATTAAATACTTAATTATTTTTAAAACTTGTTTCAGTCTACAGTTTCTTTTAGAGATTTTTCCATCGACAATTTCGTAGCAGAGCGATGGTTTCTTTGGAAGTTCGTCTTTCTCTCATCGGAGTATCAGGACGGCGGCTGATCACCAAAACCTCCGAAACCTCCAGCTAGACTTTCCGGAGAGGGAGGACGTCTGATTCTCCGTGGGAGGAGATCGACTTCAACAGAAAACCTCAACATCCAGAACTACGAGACTGAAACTAAAACAGTAAGGTAAAATTTATCGATCTTTCAAAATCAATTTTCAGTAAAACCTTACCACGTAGAAATGTATTGAACGAGAAGTACATCGAGCGTAAGGTCTAAAGAGACCGAGTGGGAAGTCCTTAAAGGGACAGTAGGGTTTCTTCTGAAATAAGATTAGGAAACCGAGTTAACGCGCGAGTAAGATTTATCGATAAAAATACGATAAACTGAGTGTAGATTAACCAGTCGGAAAAAAAAATCTACATTGCATCTCTACTTAGGTATAGAGACGGCGGCGACAAAAATGATATGATATGGGTACCAGAAATAGTAAAAAATATTG
The DNA here is from genome assembly GCA_038048925.1 of Garcialebias charrua. NCBI lineage: Eukaryota > Metazoa > Chordata > Actinopteri > Cyprinodontiformes > Rivulidae > Garcialebias > Garcialebias charrua. The sequence goes on from JBBPBX010009874.1 coordinate 38,737, forward strand.
ATTATATTCTATGCGGGCCAGAGGTTGACCGGATGAAAAAGTTACACGGAGATTCTTGTCTTAAGTTCGTTGCACAATGGCATCATGAGTTCGACTATCCAAAAAATGGGTCTTTCGATCCAGATGCCATCCAGCAGCTTGAGGAAAAGCTGGCTGAACAGAAATTACAAATGGCTAAAATGAAAAAGATACAGAGAAACGTATTCACGGCAATGCACAACCATGAGCAAGCATTTAGACATTGGAAAAATGAATCAAAGGCACAAAATCAGAAAACAAACCCTAAAGCTCTCCAGATAGTTCAGAAAATTGGAAAGAACAAACAATGTGATCTGACAGGTTCAAAACCAACAGGTTTAAAAACAAAATGCTCAAAGCCAGCAAAAGCACCCAAACTGATAAAGACCAGACTAACTCGACATTTTCCTTCTGTTTCTTTTTTACATGCAACGGAGAGCGATGGACTTCCTCACCTCACGGCTCCTTTGTACCTATCCCTCGCTGGCCTAAGAGAACCACCACCTTACGCTCCACCAACCGGAGGGCAAGATCCTGAACTCCTTCAACAAAAAACTGCCTGGTTACTAGGGTTGGGCATCGAGAATCGAGAATCGTTCGGAACCGGGACTAACTGTCCGGTTTTCCCGGAATCGTTCGAAATGTTAATTTGCGATTCCTATGTTCGATGCTAGTTAGCCAACCGGAAGTAGCCGCTGCCGAAAACCAACGAAGAAGAATCCACCGGAAGTGTGCATCTGCGATCGAAAGCGTACTAATTTAATAAAATGACCAGTCAGGTCAGTGCAGCACTTGCAATAATTTTCTATCATGCAAAGGAGGGTGGAGAAGTAAAATAGTGTCCCGTCTTTGACGCGCTCCACCGGATTATTTTCGCTTCGTATCCGACCGGAAGTACAGAGTGGTCCGTCTGCAAAACGCTCCGCCGAACTTTTCGCTAATCGCTACCTCTTCGGCTCCATCAGGTAAATATATAAACTACATTTCATACCAACATTAAGGCAGCTAACAAGTTATACTCCGCTTAAAGCGGTAAGTCAGCTCAAATACAAACACGATGCTAACGTTAGCTCGTATTTTTTCTTCTTAGACAAACGACCTGAAATGGCTTCACAGTGTTCACCAGTGACTGTCCAAGGTAAAAACGTCAGTGTAACTGAATGAAGTGCCACAGAACTGTTACAGCATATGTTGTGAAAAGGTTGCATCCCTTTTCAGATGTGGATTCAACCATGGATTGCACTTACATTGCACTCAAATCCAACACTTATTAACATTCTTAATCCATTTAAAGTTCTCTGTGTCTTTTAAAATGTCTTAATGTCTCTAGTTTTCAGTATTATATAATTTCTGTTTATGTTCTCTTTCATTCCATTATGAGTGAATGTCACAGTTTGAAGAATTATTGAATAGGTTAGTTAGGCAATAACAACAGAGCTAATAATTGTACACATTCTCAGTCTTAAAAATGATTTAATAATCTCTTTTTACTGATAATACTGATAAACCTGTTGTTTGTTTAGGAACTTCCTGCAGTCTGTCCAGAAAGTCTCCACTGGAGGAGCGTTTTGCTGAGGAAGAGGCACAACATAATGTCACAGCTCCATGTCCATGAAGAAACAAATGGAGAGAGGGCTGCAGATACCAGGACATCCCACCAGCTGTTCTGTCTGAAGATCCTGCTGCTGCTGGTGGAACCAGGTTAGCCCATCAGTGGGAGCTCAGTAACATGACTGCAGCATCAGACACTGGACAATATTATATGTATAATAATAATAATATATGTTGGTGAGTCCATGTTGGCTCTAATCTGCCCTGTGAGAAATTCATAGTAAATGTAACAAAAAGGAAAAAGTTCATAGCATTAAATTCAAACAGAAGTTCAAATTATTTCATCCTGAAATAACTCTGGCTAACTACTGTAGCTTTTTTATAACATGGAGTTAAACTCAAAGTAGTCTCCTCAGATAAATAGTGTTACCATTATTTTTATATTAAAGTTTCTGTTAACTTATTATTTTTATATTTGATTGTTTCTGTTCAGTGCCCTGGAGCTATACAGTATAAATAAACTGAACTGAATTGAATTGACATGTCTTTTTTTAACCCCGCCTACAAAAAGAATCGGAATCGAGAACCGAAAAGAATCGGAATCGAAACGAAGAATCGGAATCGGAACCGGAATCGCTCAAATTCAAACGATGCCCAACCCTACTGGTCACTGACTACAGATGACGACTACCAATTACCCAGAAGAGCCGGTGGGGGCGTTGGAGCCAGACAGACACCAACAATGAGTCCAACAGCGAACCAGTCTCTGGGACCGTGTCCACAACCTCTACACCTGGTGTCTCCTCCCCATCTCACTCCCCAACATCCAGTGCCACAAATTCAGTTTCAAGCCGCACAAGGGACAAGTTGGAGAAAGAAAAAAGGGCTCTCCAAGAACAATTAGAGGCCATAAGACAAAAAGAAGAGACAGCCACGCTTGATGAAACCACCCTCAACGCACTAATGCTTGAAGTGGACGGAGCTGAAGAACCACAACTCATCTACCGGGTGTGGCCTAAAGATGAACTCACCAAGATGGCTCGTGAGCATCTCCCAGACCGTGCGTAAGGGGGAGAAGCCATAGCAGTAGCAATGCTGAACATGGTTAAGGTTCTTAGACCGACCATACCAGAACTCAGACTGATTTTGGCCACTGTATATGGCATAGGGTTTGTTAACAAAGTGGGGGTGGACAAATTTGAAGAAGACCAGGTCCAGCAGCATCTCAAAGAAACAACCTACGAACGTGACAACAACGAACAGTTCAGAGACATAATCAGCAAAATAGGAGGAGCCATCACCAAAGCTTTTCCAGCCACACCCAAATACGGTATGATCACAGATACTGTACAAAGAACTGATGAGGCACCCCACGACTACCTAAACCGCCTGCTTCCCGTATTCACCGCACACTCAGGTATCACACCACCTGAGGAGGATGACTGGAGAGGAGAAAAGCTACCATCTGCGTTTGAGACTGTCTTATGCCAGTACCTGATGAATGGCCTCCTGCCCAACATCAAGAAAGCAGTCAAAACCACCTACATTGGCTACAATGTGGAAACACGCCTCAACAAACTCCTCCGCCATGCTTGTCACACTTGGGACATGCATTCAGCTGAAGTCACCTCAGCCCAGAAGAGAAAGCAACGTGCGGCTGAAGACGCACAGCTGACACTCCTCAAAGCTACCACCCAGATGACCTTGGGACACCCTATGAACTCACCACAGAACTGGCAACCACGGTTACAAGAACCTACTGGTTGTTTCATCTGCGGCTCTGAAGATCACTGGATCAAAGACTGTCCCCACAAACGCAGAGGTCGAGGGCAACACAGGGGTCAACACATGGGCAAGGGTCAAAGGCATCCCTACCAAGGCCGCCCCGGTCAGGACATCCCCTACCAAGGCAACCCCACCTCGGGACAGAACTTTCCAGGCCCACACAGAAGAGGGGGACGTGGCAGAGGTCAGCAGCCACAGCAGGGACAAAGGGGAGGCCACTCTACTTGACTAGAGTGGGAGGAGGAAGGTCCAGCTCTCAAAACAGCAAGTACACGCACACACACATCTGTTTTTAACCAAGACTTGTGTCCATCCACATACCTGAAGTACACCCAATCAGCCTGTCAAAAATTGCCCATGCTCACAGTGAATGTACAGGGAATGGCACTCCCATTCCTTATAGACTCAGGAGCAACAAAGTCACTCATTAAGAGAAAATCATTCCCAGATGCACCATTATCAGGACAAATGATCACTTCCACAGGAGCATCAGGCATGGCTATCCCTGAACTTGTGACAAGTCCTCTATCAGTGACAAACCCTTTTGACAAAACAGAACACACACATCAGTTTTTACTATCAGAATACTGCCCTGTCAATCTTTTAGCAAGAGACTTGATTTTGAAGTTAAACCTGACTATCACATGTGGATCAGAAGGACTTCTAGTTTCCACACCTGACCCAAACATGACCACTTTCTACTCAGAACCAGTCCTATCAGCACTGGAATGGTTACTCATTGACCCAATACAAACACAAATACTGACTGAAATGACTACAGAAAGGGTTTCACAGCATTCTGTTACACATGACTCTAAGACATTGCACTACACCGCACATCTAGTGACTGATCCAGATGACCCATTAACAGCCCTTTTCCTACACACACCGCCCAGCACAATCCACCTCACATGCATTTGCTGGACATCAGAAAATTGTTTCTTCCTAGTCTCACTGAACACAGAAGACACACCCATTTCACCTGCACAGTGGTCATTTTTCATAGTTTACGACTCATTCCCACACATCTCACTCGCTTGTAACCAATCACTTCAGTGGAAAGACCTAGACCACATGGCCTTGGATGCAGTGACCACATCAGATTGGTTACCAGTAGGTGATTGCATGTACTCACCATCACTCTTCATGTTCAAACAAGACATCAACTTTGAGGTTTATGTGACTCCAATCCAAGTCCCAGTTGACCAGACAGCATGACTAACAACAACTTTTCCTAAACTGCAGGTTGATGACCCCAGACTCTCAGAGGTCCCACAACACCTGTGGGCCCAATCCAAATATGATGTAGGGTTAATAAAAGGTCAAGAACCGATTCAGATCACTCTTAAATCATCCTACAGACCTAAAATTGCCCAATATCCACTCAAGCCAGAGGTTGTTGAAGGAATAACACCTGTTTTCCACTCTTTGTTGAACGCAGGAGTAATTATTTCTTGCCCCTCCTCACCGGTACGAATGCCAATTTTTCCTGTCAAGAAAATCAGACCAACACCCCCAGATGAATGGAGGTTTGTTCAAGACCTACGTGCTGTAAACGCAGCTGTTCAAGCACGTGCTCCCATCGTACCTAACCCTTATGTCATTTTATCACAGATTCCATCTGGTTCAACTTTCTTCTCCGTTATTGACTTGGCTAACGCATTCTTTAGTGTACCAGTACACCATGACAGTCAGTTTTGGTTCTCATTTCAATTTTTGGGCAAGTCTTACACTTTTACCCGCCTCTGTCAAGGTTTCTGCGAAAGCCCTACCATCTTCCACCAGGCACTTAACGACAGCCTGATGGGTTTCACCCTTCCTCAAGGCTGTGCGTTGCTGCAATACGTGGATGATTTGTTATTGGCAGCACCAACAGAAAGTCTTTGTCAAACACACACCATACGTCTGCTCCAATACCTGGCAGAACAAGGCCACAAGGCGTCACTCTCCAAACTGCAGTTTGTGCACCCACTGGTCACGTTCCTAGGTCACAGAATCTCTGCTGAAGAGAGAGATCTGGCAGACACTCACGTTAAAGCCATAGTTTCTCTGCCACTCCCTACAACTAAAAAAAACTCATGTCTTTCTTGGGAATATGTGGGTATTGCAGACATTTTATTCCTAACTACGCAGAACTCAAAGCTCCACCTCGCGCTGTCTATCATGAAAAAGGCCTCCAAATGAGCTCCAAATTAACCTGGACACCTGATGCATTGACTGCTTTTGAAGCACTCAAGGCTCAGTTGCAAAAAGCACCTACACTTGGGATTCCAGATCCAACTCGCCCGTTTTTGCAGGCTGTGGATGAACGTGCAGGGTGCATGACGTCAGTCTTGCTTCAGAAGCACGGTGACAGAATGAAACCGGTTGCCTACTTCTCTGCAAAACTCGATCCGGTTGTTGCAGGACTCCCCCTGTGTTTGCGCGCGGTTGCTACAGCTGAAAAATCTGTATTGGCAAGTAGAGACATCGTGGGGTACACTGATTTGACCCTGTTAGTCCCTCATGCTGTCACACAAATTCTAAATGAACAAAAAACTGCACACCTGTCGATAGCACGCTGGCTGAAGTACCACATTACTTTGTTAGACATGCCTAACATCACCATCAAACGTTGGAACATACTTAATCCAGCCACTCTCTTACCCTCACCGGATGAGGGCACTCCACATGATTGCATGGTTGAACTTGAGGTTTTGTGCACACCTCGACCTGACTTAAAACAAGACCCTATCTCTGACCCTGACTGCGAGCTATTTGTTGATGGCTCTTCCTCACGTGACATGAACATAGGTTCCATCAGAAGTGATTACGTAGTAGTGACAAACACACACACCATTGAAGCGAAATCACTTCCGCCTTGTTTAGCTCAAGCTTGTGAACTTATTGCTTTGACCAAGCTTGTCAGCTCTCTGAAAACAAATCAGTCAACATCTTCACTGACTCGTGCTATGCTTTTGGAGTTGTTCATGACTTTGGAGCACTTTGGAAACATCGTCATTTCCTTCGCTCTGATGGACAACCCATTCTTAACCATAAATTGGTTGCTGAACTCCTTGAGGCCATCACCTTGCCCAAACACATTGCTGTCATCAAATGTGCTGCTCACACTAACAGGAAAGACTACATTTCCATAAGCAATGCAGCTGCAGATACTGCAGCCAAACAAGCTGCTACACAGATACCTGAATCACTTCCTATTTCCACACTCACATCTAACACAGAACCTGACATTTCTTTCACACTCAAGGACATGCAGAAAATGTTCACCCCTCATGAACGGGCAGAATGGAAGCGTTTAGTTTCCACCTTTAAGGATGGACTATGGATTGGTCCAAACAATAACCCTAGTCTACCTGAACACTTTTTCCCAGCTTTTGTACATTGACACTTGTACATTGACACATTCCTTTGATCATGTGTCAAAAGGGGGAATGTTAAGAGAGGTTGACACACACTGGTATACAGTCAAATTTTTAAAATATGCTCAACAACATTGTGACTCATGTCTTGTGTGTGCGTCTCACAACATCTCAAAGGCAGTTAAGACAGAAGCACCAGGTGCCCACAGAAAAATCACTGCACCTTTTCAACACTTAATGATTGATTTCATTGAATTGACACCTGTGATGAACAAAAAATACTGTTTGGTTGTCGTGGATATGTTTTCAAAATGGGTTGAGGTTTTCCCCACAAAACATAACACTGCAAACACAGTGGCTAAAATCCTCTTACAGGAAATCATTCCTCGCTGGGGAATTCCGCAGAGAATTTCCAGTGATAATGGGCCGTATTTTGCTAACCAAATCATGACAGAAATCTCAACCACATTGAATTTTGACCTAACCAAGCACTGCTCCTATCACCCACAAAGTGGAGGCGCAGTTGGGAGAGAAAATGGCACACTAAAAAACAAATTAGCCAAGATTTGTGAGGACACACAACAAAACTGGGTTTCATGTTTACCTCTTGCTGTTATGGGTATGCACATGCACACAAGAGCTAAACATAACCTTAGCCCTTTTGAAATTCTTTTTGCAGCTCCGCCCAACCTTGGAACTGGACCTTCAACAGATCCCACGAGTGATCTGAAACACTGTGATCACAACATGATGAAATACTGTATTGAATTAACAAACCAATTAAAATACATCAGGTCACAGGTCCAAGGAGGACTCCCTGGACCAGCTCAAAAACAATTGCATTGTATTTCTCCTGGAGACTTTGTTATGATTAAATGTTTCAGGAGGAAGCGCTGGAACTCCCCGAGGTGGACAGGACCATTCCAGGTGTTGTTGACCACACACACCGCGGTGAAGGTTGCTGAGAGGGCTACCTGGGTCCACGCTTCCCACTGTAAGCTGTTTCGAGGAACGAAGCCACCGACAGAGGAGGATCAGGACGGGCCAGAACTGACATCAGCATCTGATGCTCGAATGCTGGATGCCGACGAGGGTGCAGCAAAGCATCTGATGCTCAAATGCTAGATGCTAACAAAGGTGAAGTGACTTTCATACACACTCTCCCACTCACGGCTGAGGGAACGGACTCAGAGTGAGGTAGCAAGTGCGTGACAGCACCTACGGTATAACACTCACAGTCCGAGCTACGGCTCCCCGTGAAGGCGGCAGGTACCTAAACCTACAACTAGGTTGAGTCCATCCAACCCTTGTTTTTTTCCCTAGTTAGCAACCTCTGAACAAACCATGAGGCGCAGAGACTCTATGAACTGGACTGAAACTCATCCATGGACGGTCATGCTGATCCTTGGCGTCACAACAGGTTTGAGTTGTGGCACAATTTTCCTGTGTAGTCACCTTTGTTTATTTCCAAATGAAGGACCTTGCACACAACAAAGGTAAATAAAAGAAGCATTCCAGTATCTGCTTATCAGAAGCTGATTCTTGACTACGAGATCAACTCAACTACTGCATTTCAGTTTGACTTATGTGATGTAATCAATTGCAAAGGCCATGATTTGTGGTACCGAAGTGCTGATCTGTATTTGTGTTTAGATATCTCGATGAACGCAGATGGTTTCCCGGTACACAACACTCACATGCGCAGGTTTGTCCATCAATCAGGGATGCAGTTACCAGGAACTTGTGATCCAACTTGTTCTTGGTCCACAGTCACCGCATACACACCCACAAAATCAGATTTGACTAAAAACTCAAAGAAATGTTGGGACAAAGTTAGATTCCAAAGAGATTACAACCCAGCAAAAAATCCCAATCACACTTTCATTAAGTAATTTACCTGGCCCTCCAAACGATTTCATTTCACACACAAAATCAGATTCTTACACTTTCCTAATCCAAGCCGACGTCTCAGGTACAGATCCAAAGGGATTTGTTACCATCAGATTTATTCCCCCATCACAACCAACCATTACACACAACACCAATCACTCAAGCCCTGAGTTTGAAAACTTTCAAAGAGAAAATATTTCAGTTATTTCCGTAGATTATACAAAATTAAAACCTGAACAGCTGATAGAACGTGCAACGGGACATGGAGATGACAACATGTGGTTATCATGGTTAGTAGAAGCCGTAAGGGAAGCCCAACTTAGTAATTATGTAGCTTGCGCCGTGGCCAGACCCAAACTGGTCACCCAACCAGCCCCTTTGTTCCCTGAAGACATTTGGGGATACAAATGTATGTTAGCCCTCACCAGAACAATCCAGAAAACTGTACCACATTGTTTGACATATATCCGCCAATTCACAACAAAACACATCCAGGTTCTTTTCGCCCTAATCACATTTTAAAGGTTACCATTGTTTCAACTTTACCACGGGAAATCCGAACATTAATTATGAGAAAATCAACCACGATTGGTGTAACACCACTGAAGACGTAGATACTACTGATGAACAAACCCAGAAAATAGGTACTTGGGCCAGAGCGGGATTGTATTACTATTGCGGAGGTCAAAGGTTATCAGTCAAAATACCTGAAAAAACTATAGGACTTTGTGCTCTAGTACGTCTTGCAGCACCGCTTTTGTTAGTTGGACATCAGTTGACTTCACAACATATTAGAGCCAAACGAGACGTAGATTTTAATCTAAATACCGACTCCAAAACTTATATCAATGCAATAGAAGTTCCACAAGGCGTTCCGGATGAATTCAAATTAGCTGACCCTGTCGCAGCAGGTTTTGAAAACCTACCCGTTATAGGAGCCATTTTTCCTGTAACTTCGAACAAAAACGTAGCCAGAATTAATTTTGTCCACTATAACGTGTTACGTCTGACCAATCTCACTTGAGATGCCATTGAAGGCCTCTCTGATCAATTACGTCCCATATCTAAAATGGCAATCCAAAATCGAATGGCCCTAGACATGATATTAGCTGAGAAAGGAGGCGTATGTTCAATGATTGGTGATCAATGTTGTACTTTTATCCCTAATAACACAGCTCCAGATGGCAAAGTATCCAGAGCCCTTAAAGGCCTAAAATAACTCTCCCATGAAATGCAAGATTCAGGAATTAACAATCCCTTCTCTGATTGGTTTAATAGAATGTTTGGTAAATGGAAAGGTATTATTATGTCCCTAATCATCTTTGCTGGAGTTTGTTTAGCCATCCTTGTAACCTGTGGCTGTTGCTGTATCCCATGTCTTCGTTCCCTGTCAACACGTTTAATTTCAACTTCTCTCGTCCCTAAACAACAAACAGACACTTATGCCCTTCTCCACAAAGACCTAGATACGGATTTAGAAAGTAACATGGACACCTTTGCTTCCACTCCCACTACCTTTTTCCTAAAAAACAAACTAAAGTAAAATGAAAATTATATTGACAATAGCAGACAACTCTGCTTCCTTACATATTGAGACCACCCACTTAGAAGACATATTGATCCTCCACTACACTGCAGGTAGAGAAAACATTCAGGTTCCTTTTGATGGTTTTGTATCAAGGTTACATTTCCTTGACATGATAGTCGAAGCCGTAAAAGATATTGTAAATCTTAGCCAATGGCATTTCAGACTCCCATTTGATTTAAACACACTCACTGGACAGCACTTCCAGAATTAAAATATGACTTTACTTTATTTTATTTTGATTTCATTTATTAATTGATATATTCTTCTTTTATAGTTTAGCTTTGCCACAAACTAGGGTATATAACCCACAAAAATAGCTCTTGCCATTTTCCATTTGAAGTTAATGAAGGATCCACATGAAACCACTATAATGTGAAATGTGTTTTCCTGATTATTTTTTCAGAGTCTGATACTGTCTGTACAGCAAACCCCCTACTTACGACTCCATCGAACAACGGGACCTACGAACGTATCATATTTAATAAAAATATGAAATTACTGTATTAAATTTTTTTTTTTTTTTTTGTGTTTAAATGTTCTTAATTTCATGTGTACATCACTTTGTTGCAGCTGTGGTTGTTTTAAAGGCTTTATAAATAATAATTATGATAAAAAAGATCATTTCTGATCATTTTTGAGCAATCTTGGGCAGCATTCATTCAAGCAGGAAGTAGGTCTTCAGTTTACACGGTCACAAATTAATGTAGAACACCGGACGCCATTTTAGGTTCAGTCACTGGGGTCTCCGGTCACAAATTAATGTACAACACCGGACGCCATTTTAGGTTAGCTGCCGGCAGCCGGCCGAAGACTGGTGACCAGGATGGCTTCATATGGATTAATTACGAGCTGGAAACGTCTCTGTGAACTTTGTGGATGTCTCAGGCAGCAGCGGATTTATCGCCGATCGTGCCAGGCCGCCGCGCGAACACCTCCGGCCGGCCTGGCTACACCTCCGGCCTGGCTAGCTCCAGAAGCTAACACGGGAGCTAACACAGGTCTGGAGCAGCTGCGGTGGCTCGCCGGCCCCCGCGCTGCTCGGCCCGACAACAATCAACGCATGGCAACCTAAGATGTCGGCTTTGACCATCTCAAAGTAAGAAAATATATTTTTATTTATTCTGTAAATGTGAATAGCAATGTTTAACATTATAGTACACTACTGTACATGCTTATGTGTGCGCACGTCCGTTAGCATGATAAAAAAAAATTTAAAATAATTTTCACCCCTAGCTACGGCAGAATCGAGCTGCGAACCGTTCTTATCTCCCTAACTCGTTCGTAAATCGGGGGTCACCTGTATAGTCTTATTAATTTTTATCTTAAATGTTGTTCCATAAAGGAACAAAAGGGGGAAATTGTGAAAGGAAAAATTAATATACACATCCTAATGTTTTAATATTATATTGTTTTATTGTATGTAAAGCATGATGTCTGAACTGTTGAATTTCTCTCTGCTTTGAGTGCAAGCATGTATTGATTTGTTCTTGTGCCAAGGTACAAGTATTGATTTTCTCTTATGCCAAGGTACAATGAACATGCAAAGNATATATATATATATATATATCCATCCATCCATCCATCCATCCATCCTGTTACAAGAAACACAACTATGACTGGCATGGTTATTCTTGCAGCCACAGGTTGACCCCTGTTGTAGAAAAACTCCCCCACCCAGAGCCCTGCTGCAGTGGAATGGACACATGTCCCCAAGGCATTTGCATTGTAGTGACAAAACCCATCACCCTCCTGTCACTTACATGCAGAACAAAAGCCTCCAGGCATGATCAGTATCTCAAGGGATATAAATTCCTACAAGAGCCAATTGGAGATCTGTGGTAAATATTGTACTGGTTTAAATATCCTGGGAGTTCTGCTGTTAACGAATTAATAATACAATATGGCATTGACAATAAATACTTCTTAGAATATCAACAAATTAAGTCAATTGTAAAAAATAAATTTAAGCTTAATAGAGAATTGTTAGAGACTGTAAAAGGAAAAATTAATTTACACATCTTAATGTTTTATTAGTTTATTGTTTTATTGTATGTAAGGCAGGATGTCTGAACTGTTGAATTTCTCTCTGCTTTGAGTCCGAGCATGCATAAACTCTTGTATTTATTTTCTTTTGTGTCAAGGTACAATGAACCTGCAAAGTTTCAACATCAAGAAATCTCTGTTCCCTTTTATCTTGGTTATCAAATGTTCGTGTATGAAAGCTGCAGAGTAAACTGTTTGATCACGAAAGTTGCTTGCTCTTGTCCAATGAGCTTTAGAGGTGTATGACTCTCTGCAGATGTGACCCTTGCCTGCACGTGTGTTATCTCCAAGTGCAAACAAACCTGAGGTCTGTTATCTAACTGAAACCTCCTGGTTCTGAAAAAATGTTTGTATAAAGCCAACTGTTCCTGATTGTGAAACCTAACTGTCAACACATCCTCCCAGTACATCTCAAAGTCCCGATTCTGTTATTCAGACTTGTGGAACTTTCCATGACGTGTGAAGGCGGGTATAAAACTGAGACATCGTGATGTGCTCCCTCAGAACAGCTCAGAGCAGCTTCGTATTTTGCTTGATGTACATCGCTGTTATCTGTTCTCTTCTTTTGCAAAAGAATATTAAATGTTGATCACGTTAAAAAAGTTTCAGTCTCCAGTTTCTCTTAAAGATTTTTCCATCGACAATTTGGTAGCAGAGGATGGTTTCTTTGGATGTTCGTCTTTCTCTCATCAGAGTATCACGATGGTGGCAGATCTCCAAAACCTCCAGCTAGACTTTCCGGAGAGGGAGGCCGTCTGATTCTCCGTGGGAGGGGATCGACTTCAACAGAAAACCTCAACCCATTTCAACACCCAGAACTGCGAGACTGAAACTAAAACAGTAAGGTAAAATTTATCGATCTTTCAAAAATAATTTTAACAAAACCTTACCACGTAGAAATGTATTGAACAAGAAATACATCGAGCGTAAGGTCTAAAGAGACCGAGTAGGAAGTCCTTAAAGGGACTGTAGGGTTTCTTCCGAAATAAGATTAGGAAACCGAGTTAACGCGCGTATAAGATTCATCGATAAAAATACGATAAACTGAGTGTAAATTAACCAGTTATAAAAATCTACATGTGTATCTCTGATTAGGTATAGAGGTTGCGGTGACAAAAATAACATGATATACTCATAGCTAACAGTAGTAAAATTGGTGATTATATTCCATGTGGGCCAGGGGCTGAACAGATGAAAAAATTACACGGAGATTCTTGTCTTAGGTTCGTTGCACAATGGTACCAGGAGTTCGGATTTCCAAAAAACAGGTCTCTAGATCCGGATGAAATTCAGAAACTTGAGGAGAGACTGACAGAACAAAAACTAAAAATGTCTAAAATGAAAAAGATACCCAGAGAAGTATTCACAGCAATGCATAACCATGAGCAAACGTTCAGACTGTGGAAAAATGAGTCAAAAAAATCAGAGAACAAATCCTAAAACTCTTCAGATGGTTCAGAAAATTGGAAAAAACAAAAGTGATCTGACAGGTTCAAAACCAACGAGTTTAAAAACAAAATGCCAGTAAAAACAGCCAAACTGATAAAGACCAGACTAACCAAATCATGACAGAAATCTCGACCACATTGAATTTTGACCTACAAGCACTGCTTCTATCACCCACAAAATGGAGGCGCAGTTGAGAGAGAAAATGGCACACTAAAGAACAAATTAGCCAAGATTTGTGAGGACACACAACAAAACTAGGTTACATGTTTACCTCTTGCTGTTATGGGTATGCGCATGCACAGAAGAGCTAAACATAACGTTAACCCTTTTGAAATTTTTTTTGCAGCTCCGCCCAACCTTGGAACTGGGTCTCCAACAAATCCCACGAGTGATCTGAAACACTGTGATCACAACATGATGAAATATTTTTGTCCAGATGGCGCTGGTGTCACTAGCATGCCGTCTCTCGCTGTTTGTGTTCGTGCTGTTTTTATTTTTTATCACCAGTACCAGTTCACTGCTTGTGTATGATCGCCATACATTGTTGGAGCTTCGTTTCTCTGCCAAGGATTTAGTGAAATTCGACTCTGATTGTGGTGTTCGTGTGACGTTTCAACCGTTTTCCTTCGCCGGTGGGACACCTGCTCACACCTGCCACACCCACGCTCCTCTCCCTTGGCGTAGACGCCGGCGCCGCCGGGGCAAACGCAGCGGAAGACTTTTAAAGTTTAAAGCTTTTTTGGCACGATTTCCCGTGACCTCCCGGAGGAGAAATGGAGCATTTCCTGGTTTTTCCCTGAGCCCGCGCGTGCTGGACCCCGCTGACAGCTGGCTGGTGTGTGTCAGTTCAGATGACGTCGTCAGCCCCCGCGGCCCCTGCTCTCCACGTCCTCGTTGGCGTGGTGTGAACTCCTGTCATCTACGAGCCCTGCATTGGGCTCCACAGACAGCTGCATTGGATGCACCGATCCCTGCCAGGTTCGGTCTTGTTAATGCAAGATCACTGACAACTAAATCTTTCATCTTGAGGGACTTCTTCATGTCCCGTGATCTGGATTTCCTCTGTGTGACAGAGACATGGCTGAGAGCTGATGAACCCGCATCTCTTATTGAGCTGTCTCCTCCTGATTGCTGCTATTTTAATTGCCCGCACTTGTCGTGTCAGAAAGGAGGAGGAATAGCAGTTGTTTTTAAAAATGATCTTAAATGCCGTCAGGTCTGCCTGCAGTCTTTTATAAGTTTTGAACACTGCTCATTTGAAGTCGGCCGCTCTCATGTCATCTTGTGTGTCGTCATCTATCGATCACCCAAGTACAATAAGGATTTTATAAATGACTTTTCAGAATTTCTGGCCGACATCTTGCTCAAATATGACTCCGCTCTAATACTTGGAGATTTCAATTTTCGTGTGGACCGTCCTGATGAGCCCATCTCCAGGAGCTTTTTGAATGTTATTGACTCTTTTAATTTTGTGCAATCCGTGTCCGCTTCTACACATATTCTTGGACACACGCTCGACTTGGTCTTGTCCCACGGTCTGGAGGTGTCTAATTTAGAGATATGCAACGCTGTGTTTTCGGATCATAAGCCGGTCATTTTTGACATTCCAACACACTGTCCAGTTCAAGTGCGCGCTCCTCCTCAGCGCTGTCGCATGTTCAACTCCTCCTCTCCAGCCCTGTTCTCCTCCACTTTTCTTGGTCTCTGCGAGGAGAACTCTGGAGACTCTCTTAGTTTAAATATTGATGAACTGGTTTCCAACTTCCACTCTGTTTGTTCACAAACACTGGACACGATCGCTCCTTTGAAGAGCCGGCGCACCAGACCTGCTCCCGAGCCCTGGCTGAGTGACGTCACGCGCGCGGCCAGGCGCGAGTGCAGGAAAGCAGAGCGGAGGTGGAAAAATAACAAGCAGCTGCATGTTTCTTTTGATATTTTCAAGGAGAGCCTGTTACATTATCAAGAAATTGTAAAAGCTGAGAAGAACAAATATCTCTCAGGTGTAATCTCTTCTAACTGTAACAATCCCAGAGTTCTGTTCAAAACTATAGACATGGTTCTCAACGCTCCTAAATCTGTTGGTTTTGACGCCTCCAGTGAAGTTTGTGAAAGTTTCCTTCACTTCTTCACTGATAAAATTGTGTCAACCAGAGCAGGTATTTCTCAGCCTTCATATGACCCCTCCATTCCTCTACACTGCTCATCTGTCTTTGATCAGTTTGAGCCTGTGTCCTTCTCTTTTCTAGAGGACACAGTTGGTCATATGAGGCCCTCTGGTTCCCCCGCAGACTCCATCCCACCTCGTTTGTTTAAGGAGGTATTTTATACAATAGGACCAAGTGTACTCCAGATTATTAACTCCAGTCTTTCCTCTGGTACGGTACCTGAAGTTTTTAAACATGCATTTGTACGCCCTCTACTTAAAAAAACAGGCCTTGACCCCTCTCTCTGCTCCAACTTCAGGCCCATCTCTAATCTCCCTTTTATTTCTAAGTTATTAGAGAAGGTTGTTTACAACCAGCTGGTACCATTTTTAGAGGACAATGGTATCACTGAGCCATTTCAGTCTGGGTTTAAAGCCCGCCACAGTACAGAGAGTGCACTCTTAAGGGTTTCGAATGATATTTTTCTTTTAACAGACTCTGGCAAGTGTGTCGTTTTATTGCTTTTAGATTTGTCTGCTGCATTTGACACTGTTGACCACAGGGTTTTAATCTCTCGTCTTGAGCACTGTGTGGGCATCAGGGGTGCCGCCCTCAATTGGTTTAGGTCCTATTTAACCAATAGGAGTTTTTGTGTAAAAATGGACAATTTTATATCTTCCACTGCTCCTCTTCCACATGGCGTACCCCAGGGCTCCATCCTTGGCCCTCTTTTATTTGCTCTTTATTTACTCCCACTTGGCTCAATTTTTAGGAAACATGGCATTTCTTTTCATTTCTATGCTGATGATTGCCAGATCTACCTTCCCCTGGCACAAAACAATACACTCCAGCAACTCACACCCTGCCTTAATGATGTTAAGGCATGGTTTTCTCTAAACTTCCTTAGTCTCAACGAGAACAAGACTGAAATCTTGATTTTTAGACCGAGTTGCTGTCCTTCTTCCAGCATAGACCTTGGCTCACTGTCATGTTATCTCAGGGACTCTGTCACCAATCTGGGGGTGAAGTTTGAGTCTGATTTTAAATTTGATAAACAGATCAGCAGTGTTGTTCAGAAAAGTTTTTATCAGCTTCGCCAAATAGCAAAAGTAAAACCAATCCTAGCAAGACCTGACTTGGAGAAATTAATCCACGCTTTTATCACATCTCGTCTTGACTACTGTAATGCACTGTATGTAGGCATCAGCCAGACCTCTCTCGCCCGTCTGCAGCTCGTGCAGAACTCTGCTGCTCGCCTCTTAACCCAGACCCGTAGGCGTGAGCATATCACTCCCATCCTGGCGTCCCTTCACTGGCTCCCTGTGCACTACAGAATTCATTTTAAACTTTTGCTATTTGTTTTTAAATGCCTGAACAACCTTGCCCCACCATATCTGTCTGAGCTGCTTCAGCCCTACTGCCCTCCCCGATCTCTAAGATCAGCTGATCAGTTGCTGCTGACAGTGCCCAAAACTAGGCTGAAGTTCAGAGGTGACAGAGCGTTTTCTGTCGCTGCTCCCAGGTTGTGGAACAATTTGCCACTGAGTGTCAGACAGGCCTCCTCTCTTCCTGTTTTTAAATCCCTTTTAAAAACACACTTTTATACCTTGGCTTTTAACACGTGATCTTGTTCTTTTATGGCATTTTAACCCACCTGCAGTGAGACTGGTATATGTATTTTTATTTTTGTATGCTGCTTTTTTTTTTAAATCGTTTTAGTTAGCTATCTTTTGTTTTACTGTACAGCACTTTGGCTAACCCTGCGGTTTTTAAAATGTGCTATATAAATAAAGCTGATTGATTGATTGATTGAAATACTGTATTGAACTAACAAAACAATTAAAATCTATCAGGTCACAGGTCCAAGGAGGACTCCCTGGACCAGCTCAAAAACAATTGCATTGTATTTCTCCTGGAGATTTTGTTAGGATTAAATGTTTCAGGAGGAAGCGTTGGAACTCCCCGAGGTGGACAGGACTGAAGGGAACATGAGGGAGACCATATATTGTGTCTTTAAACACATATAGTGTCACCCAGATGTAACTAAAGGATTTTAACAGGGGTCAGTATTAAGCTGACCTCTTTATCCTTAATTAATTTACTTATTCAGATTGAATAGTAATTTCACGGATTCTTTTCTTTTTCAGTTTACCCAATATTTCTGTGATCTTTATGATGGATAAATAAACAAAGCCATTAAGTGACAAAGACGTTAACTTAGTTGGTATGCCAGGCGACACTACCATTTATTTAAAATAAATCAACTAAATTAACACCATTACACTTGATTGACATGATTTCACTTTCTTTCAATTTAATACGTCAGCACACTTAAATTTAACACAACAGACTTCAATATTGGATGTTGAACATATTTAGTCTGTGGGCTCTTTAGCTTAAAATAGTTTCCAGCTTAGATTGAGAGAAAAAGATAGGAGGAAGATGGGAGATGGTTTAAAGGAAATTATCTTGAGCATGATACCAAAAGTGACACTTCCATCCGACTTCTGCTAAAATCCAGGTACGTTTGTAAACAGCTCTTTACCTTTGACGACGAGTCTGATAAAGAAATGACACCAGCCTTCAGATGCACAGAGTCCTTTAGTCCCAGCACGTCCAAAACTGGTTCTAGTTTACGTTTCAACGTCTCCTGGTTTCCGCTTGGTCATCAGAGAATATGTCAGCTCCTGGCCTCTGACTTCAAGATAAACTTATTCCAGGAAGGAATAAACAAAGTTTTGAGCTTGCGCTCGTTCGAAGTGGACTCATAACAGCCTGTTATTTAGTCCTTAGCCGAATGACTGTCCTTGGCGGGTGACAGGCATTCATTCAGCTCTTTGGGACGTCTTCATGTCTTTGAAGCTCCCAGAAACTCTGCCGTTCCAGCAACAGCTTAGAACTTAAAAAGGAACAAAGAGAGGAGTGAGGCTTGTCTCTTTTTCATTGGTCCACTTGTTATCACTATTCAAGGTGAAATTCAGCGCAGAGAAGGAAATTGTTTAGGAAAAGTATCTGAGTGAGAGACTTTCAGACGCTAGATGAGAGTTTTAGCTGAAACTCGACAAAAACAATTTCAGTGTAAGTCAGTTTGACATTTTAGCTGAACTTTGACACCTTTTCACTTGCAGAAATGACACATTGATGTTTCACATTTAAAGAATAACAGCATATAACATATATCATGAAAATGACAAAAGTTATTCTTTTGATCACATCAGCCTAAAATCAAAGATAGAAATAGTCTCTTTTGGTGACTATGTTCTCAGATTACAGCTAATGGAATGATTTTGTGGTAAATGTCTTGCTTTACTGAGAGGTCAGTAAAGGTCATCACTGGACAGTTCAAAAACCTTAGTTTGACCCTGGGTAGGTCCACTACATCTCCCCCCTTTTGGAAGCCATCGCCAGTCCTTGGGGATGGGGTCCAACACGAAAGGAAACCTTGAACTGTCTTTGATCTTGGAGTAATCCAGTCAAGTGGAAAAGAAAAATCAAAATTATAATCCCATAATGTTTTTGGAAATTCCATACTGTTTGTAGGTAATCCCATAGCGGAAAGCTTTTAATCCTTTGGAAAACAAAGTCTGTTAACTCTTGGAAAACAAAGTCTGTGATCCCTTGGAAAGCAAAGTCTTATAATACACAGCGGTAATTCCACAATGATTAGTTTTGTTGATTGATCAGCAACAATTGTTTTCATAATCAGCATGTAGAGGGAATCCCTCGATTGACGCAGAGGAGGCGACCCTTGGACGAAGGTTGAAGACCAAGCGTTGGAGCTGCAGGTCCCCACATCGAAGGTTGTTGGCTGGTTGGTTTCCAGTCAGTGCCACTCTGGTTCTATGTGTCATGCAATTATGTGGTTTTTTAGGTGGGCTTATGATTGGGATTTTACATTAAGCCTTACCTATATGCACCTGGTATGTAAGCTATCATGGTTTAGATCAGCTACAATTACCAATTAAGGGGTGGATCAATTCTGTAAAATTAGATATAGGGATCTATACCTATAAAATTTTGGAGGGCTTCTGTAACGAAGGCCTCTAATTCCAAACTATTCCTCCATTCATTACTTAGTTTAGGTTAAACTAAAATAGAAAAATGAAATATAGTTTGATCTAAATGTCTGTTGTCTTTTAGACGAACGACGTAGGATTTGGTATTCCTAATAAATTTTGAAGTCTATGGCGAGACTCATCAAAATGAATAGACAATCTAGAATAGAAACGATCGAATCGGTTCAATTTAGAAATTGTGAGACCAGTGTAGTTTATGGTACCTTGAGTAGCTTTAAACTACATTGACTCTTCGACGATTGAGATTTAACAAAACGAACTGCATGTTGGCATAGTTAAATCCATATCATTCATTAACCAATGTTAATACAAAACCTTTTTACCATACCATACCATACCATACCATTTTATTTATAAAGCACTTTAAACAGGAACAAGTCCACACCAAAGTGCTGGGAGTGTTCAGAACCAAAACAATATCTCAACTAATGACAACAGTAATGACTAAACAACAAGGAAACAACGTTT
>JBBPBX010009875.1:0-48313 GCA_038048925.1 Garcialebias charrua
CTCCATTTACCATTTGTCCTTCGTCCAGGAAGGACAAAGATGCCTTCCTGACAAAACCGCCGTTCACATAAAGCGCATGTGTCTCCGCGGAGAAACTTATGAACTGACACGGTCCATAGCAGGGTTTCCAGGCCGAAGGCCTGTAAGTCGATGTCCTCGTAAGTCGGGGACCACCTGTACAATCCCGCCGCCTTCAGATAAAAGTGACCAATGCAATCCCGCCTTGACCGTGGAATACTGTAGGTGATATTTAGTATTTTTATTCTTACAGAATTTGTGTTCTCTCCATATCAGTTTGTTCATTCATTCATTCAACCTTTATTTATACAGGCTGGACTCGTTGAGCCACGGGGACTCATTTACAAGAGGGACCTGTCTCACTCACACCTAGGGTCAATTTAGAGTTAACAATCAGCCTAACATGCATGTTTTTGGACTGTGGGAGGAAACCGGAGCACCCGGAGAAAACCCACGCATGCACGGAGAGAACATGCAAACTCCACCCAGAAAGGCCCCCGGACCAGGATTTGAACCGGGGACCTGCTCGCTTAGAGGCAGTCAAAGTCAACTTTATTGTCAGAACTACAATATGTACAGGACATACACAGGACCGAAATTGCGTTTCTCTCAGTCCCTCGGTGCAACAGTAACCATCTAAACACTAAACACTAAAACATTTAATAAACATAAGCATAAAATAGTAAAATAGTAAAAAAGTGTAACACTGTCCTGAGTTTTTTCATAATAGTATAAAAGTATGAAAATTTACACCAACACTGAAACACCAAACACCCCTAAAACACCAAACACCCAATGAACATAAGCATAAAATGAAATAATAAAAGTGTAATACTGTCCTGAGTTTTTGCATAGTAGTATAAAAAGTATAAAACGTATATCTATAAAATAAACTGAAGTTTCTAGCATTGACATTTGCAAAGAGTCATCAACATCTCCAAAAGTTTGGTCTGTGTTGTAAAAAGCTGCACTTTCAACCTGCAAAAGGAATGTTGTTGTTGGAATATGGGGGAGGTGTTTTGTTTTGGCTACTGGGGGGATGTTTTGAGCACACAAAAGACTTCAGCCCCAGGGGGTCACACAAACCTAATTGAATGCAAATCCATCAATCTGTAATTTGACAGGCTCTGGTAAGTGTAGTACTCATCTGAGTATTCTGGTATTCCTAGTGTTAATAAATGCACTTTAATGGTCGAATTAGCTGCATTTCGCTGGGGCTGTGCAGTGAAATGAAGCTGATTTGACGGTTGCTCCAAGCATGATCCCAGAGCTGGACGAAGGTGGGAGGCTATGGCAAGCTGATTGTGTTATTAATAGCCACTTTTACCCATTACATGACACTACGGCATGCCATACTAATCGAGTATCATCTAGTGCAGGGGTCTGCAACCTTTACAGTCAAAAGAGCCCTTTTCTGCCTTCGTTCACTAAATTAAAAGGGTTCAGAGCTGCAACAACATGCTACAACTGTGGTTATCAACTGGTGGCCCATGGGCCACTTTAGGTTTGTTGAAAGGAGCTTTTGTGGCCACTAGGAGTGACATTATAAATACTGTATAAAATAACTAATAATTTATATATTTACAATTTAAGACAAATGAAAAAACCAGATTATTTTAAAAAGAGGTTTTTTTTATGAATAAAAGCTTTGAACTATGCAGACCTAGGTAATATTTTTAATTGTGGAAAAATTAAGTATAGGAACAAAGCATAAAGTGGGTACGCTTTACTCCTTGTACTTGTTCCAGTATTCAAATATTTCAAAGTCAAAGTCAACTTTATTGTCAGAACTGCAATATGTACAGGACATACACAGGACCGAAATTGCGTTTCTCTCAGTCCCTCGGTGCAACAGTAACCACTTAAACATTGAAACACTGAAACATATAATAATAGACATAAGCATAAAATAGTAAAACTGTAACACTGTCCTGAGTTTTTGCATAGTGGTATAAGAGTATGAAAATTTACACCAACTCTAAAACTAAAACTAAAACACTAAACATTTAATGAACATAATACTGTCCTGAGTTTTTGCATACTAGTATAAAAAAGTATAAAAAGTATAACTATAAAATAAACTAAAGGTTCTAGCATTGACATTTGCAAAGTGGCAAAGCAGCATATGAGTTAATGTACACAGTATATGTATGAGGTAGTTGATGTTGTTATAGAGGCAAAAGTGGCATATGCAGTAAGGCACATTGGGCATCCTTAAATGAGGCTGGTCAGAGAATACTGTATATGTATCAGCAGTGGTGTAGATATAAAAGTAGTGTAAATGTAAGCAGTAGTAATAAATGTAAACAGTATTAATAAATGTAACTTGTTATTTGCACAATAAACGACAGGAAAATGGCTTAAACTACCAGTAATCCTTTTTTGTTGTTTGTATAACAACAAATACAATTTAGTTTTATGTTAGTTTTGGTCAAAGCTTGAACTGTGGAGGAACCAAAGAGCCGCAGGTTGCAGACCCCTGATCTAGTGGCTGAAAATGAGTGTTCAATGTTGTCAGTCAGAATGAATGAAAACAGTCATATCTCAGCCAAACATTGGTTTATAAATATGGGGGAAAAAACATAAACAAGTCGCTTCGACGTATAATTGATTCAACTTTTATTTGCAATCCCATTGAGCCTCGAGGACTCCTTTACAAGAGAGACCTGGTTACAAACAAATAATGATGACAACAGCGACAACAATAGACAATCAAAAGAGAGGCATACAGATTTATTTTTTAACAAGTAAAAAAAAAAGATGTCAAAGTAGCAAAACAGATAGATTTTAAGGCAAATGTAGAAAAACAAGAACATATCTGCATTGGTTTTTGCCAGGATTCCAACAGATTCTTAAAACCATTTAGAGAGGTCAAGGTCGAGAGCTTCAGATCTTTTTGTAAGATATTCCATGAAGCAGGAGTGGAGTAGGAGAAGGCCCTTTTGCCAAGTTCTGTTCTCACTGATGGAACACTGCAGGTGATCATGTCCTGAGAGTGCACGCTGTAGCTGCACTCACACAGAGACATGTAGGAGGAGATGTATGAAGGCAGCAGACCAAGAAGTGATTTAAGATGAAAATGTACCAGTGGAAGAGTCTGTGTGAGGTTAATAATGTCCAGTTAACCAGTGAATACAGGGTGCAGTGGTGGGTACGATAATCACAGCCAGTTATGAATCTTAGAGCACCATGGTAGACAGCATCCAACATCTGCAGGGTGCTTATAGGAGCAT
The DNA here is from genome assembly GCA_038048925.1 of Garcialebias charrua. NCBI lineage: Eukaryota > Metazoa > Chordata > Actinopteri > Cyprinodontiformes > Rivulidae > Garcialebias > Garcialebias charrua. The sequence continues at coordinate 3,252 of JBBPBX010009875.1, forward strand.
TCATGTAGAGAATGTCACCTTAATCAATGGAGGGAAGGAAAGTCACAGTTACAAGGTGTTTCCTAACATTCAGTGTTAGACATGATCTGTTTCTGAAAAAGAAACCCAGTTTAACTTTCAGTTTCTTTACCAGGTTTTCCACGTGGAACTTAAAAGAGAGATGCGAAACAACCAGGATACCCAATTATTTATAGAAATCAACATAAGTCGCAGGGCAAATTATTAAAAAAAACTGCGACTTATAGACCAAAAAATATGGTTAACAAATTTAAAAACCTCAGTAAATGTTACTTCTAACTTGTAGAGTTAAAAAAAAAACAGATTCTAAACTGAAAACCTTGTGTTGCCTCTTCCGTATCCTTTGAACGAGTATTCTGAGTGTGAGCGAAGACCCGGTGGCGTTAGGAACGTTGAAAACTAGAAGTGAAAACAGGGACGGGGACTGTTACCAGTTTCTGATGCTGAGTCTCTGATGGTTCATCTTGGGCTTATTTACAGTACGGTAATCAACGCCTGCTTTTCTGGAAGATTAACTCATTCTGCCAAACGTCGGCAGCCTGGAAACCATGTGACCGTTAAGATGTGCCATAAGAATATGAGCGTGTGAGTGCAGATTGATTGCAACCTTTAGGTTATTTATTACACATCCGATGGATGTTTGTAGTGTTTATTTTCAGTGGTTCTCATTTTATTCACTTTGATGGTAGCGGTGGGGATCTCACGCTTGTTTCACAGCCTTCATACCGAAGATGTTTCCAAAGTTCTTAGAAGGAACTGTTCTTCAAGTTCAGTCTGTCAAACAGAGCTAGGTCACTGTTGGACTAAACCCAGAAATGTTTGGAAGCTGCCTGATCATTCTCAACCTGATGAATTTTAATATTTATGTGTTGACATTGGAAAAATAATACAGCCCCAATTTGAAAAACATTGGGGCATTGTGAAAAATGTAAATACAATCAATGCAATGATTTGTTAATCTCATAAACTCGCATATTAACCAAATCAAATTAATCAAATGTAACTAAGGAATTGTACCATTTTTTTTTAAAAATAAGGTCATTTTGAATTTTTATGGCAGCAACATATCTTTTAAAAAGGTTGGGTCAGGGGCGGCAAAAGGCTGTAAAAGTAAGTGGTATGAATAAGAAACAGCTGGAGGAGCATTTTGTAAATACTGTAATTAATTTAGTTGTCAACTGTTTAGAAAGAGGACTGGGTGTGAAGAGAAGTATTTTAAAAGTAAAGATGGGCAGAGGTTCACCAGTCTGAAAACCTATGTCTGAAAACAGTGGAGCAATTTCAAAATAATGATTCTCAGAAAGGTTGGAAGACATTGAAGATCTACAATTTATAATACAGTATATTCAAAAGACTTCAAGGTTCTTTATTGTCATTCACATCACATGTGGAACATGAGGTGGAATGAAACTGAAAAAATATAAATGATAAAAAATGAGCAGTGTACAAGGATCTAAGATATACACTAAACAATTATAATGTAAAATAATATGGTGTATTAAACAGCAGCCTGAACATGAGTCTGTTGTGAGCAGATGGTATGAATACAGCAGCTTAAGGTAAGAAATCAGCAGCATGGATAAAGTCGTATATCATCAATTAAAGTGGCATCACAGTGATTATCATGGTTAGAGATTCATGAGGCTAACTAGTGGTTCTACACTTACTGCTCCTCAACCTCCTTCCTGAGGGAGTGGGGCAAAAACTGTGTGCTGGGTGAGTGGGGTCCTTCATGATGCAGGTGGTCCTCTTCCTGCATCTGGATGTGTAAATGTCTGTGATGGTGGGGAGACTGACTCCAACATCTTCTGTGCAGCCTTCACCACTCTCTGCAGAGCTTTTCTTTCTGCAGCTGTGCAGCCTCCATGCCACACGTTGATGCTGGAGCACAGGATGCTCTCCACTGCACACCTGTAGAAGGAGGTGAGGACTGAGCTTCTCAGACCAGCTCGTCTCAGCCGTCTGAGGAAGTAGAGTCTCTGATGACCTTTCTTGATCAGGCTGGTGGTGTTGTTGCTCCAGCTGAGGTTATCATTCAGGTGCACACCCAAGTACTTGTAGCTGGAGACCACTTCCACCGCAGATCCTCCTATGTTCGGGGGGTTGGGGGTGAGATAGGTGTGTTTGCTGCTTCTGAAATCCACAATTGTCTCCCTCAAGAATCTTTAGAAATCTTGACTGAAAGTCAGATCATGATCTTTGGGCTTCCAGGGGGCTACTGCTTTAAAACCAGGTCTGGTTCTGTTCTGGGCTCAGAAACACTTCCACAGATCATCGTCTGTAAACACAGTTCATCCACTAAAGCTGCTTAAAGCTCTATCAGACAAAGAAGAAGCCAGATGTGAACACCATCCAGAACTGCTGCCATCTTCTCTGGACCGGAGCTCCTTTAAAATGGACTGAGGTGAAGTCCAGAACTGTTCTGTGGTCAGACAGAGCTAAATAGTTGTTTTTTTTGGAAACCGTTCTCCGTACTAAAGAGGAGAGGGACCATCCATCCTGGTATCAGTGCACAGTTGAAAAGCCAGCCTTTTGCATTTGCTTCTGTTTATTTAGGCCTTTTCGAGTAGAACATTAGAAATTTAACGGGTCAAATAGTTTGTTTTATTCTGTGGAGCAGAGCCAACCGTGAGATCTGGTTCCTTGAGGCCATGCTAACGCAATGTCCTGAGGCATCTCTGACATGTTGGGGAAGATTTACAACTCGATCCTCCTTTTTCTTCCCTGTTCACAGGACATGTGCTGTTGCTTCATCGTTTTAGGGTCTTTATCATTTATTCTGCAGCTTTTACTGAGAAGAATCACAGGCATATCTTTAAAAGTCATCGCCATGGAGTATTCTTCACGTCTGAAGTATTTATTTTAATCCACACTAGGGAGGAAAGTCTTTATTCTGGTATTATCACTTTTGTAGTTTAGTATTTTTCTGTCAAGTCCAATCCATCAGAGCCTGACTTCATCTACAAGCTATGTTCAGGATAATGGCCTTTTCTCCCTCGGACTCTTCTCAGGTTCATGTAAATATAACCATGTGGCCAAATGACATCACCAAACATTGTTCCTGCTAAGGATGATGTAAAGATTGGAAAGAGGATTTGTGATGGATATAACGGTGGATCCCCCTCCCCCACTTTCCTCTCGTAACTCCATTCACAGAGGATTACATCCCTGCCACCGAAACTTAGCCGGGCGTTCTCCTCCCCTGAGATTTACCGTTTCTGATCACTCTGGCAGCCCGAATCCGTGTGCGCAGACTGGCAACCTTTGCAGAGGTTTGGAGGCGGTTTGAGACATGACGCAGGAGATGAAACGCTGACAGAAGACAAACCAGTAAGTGAAGTTATTTTAGTGAATGTTATGAACGGTTCTGGCCTCCACGATGCCACACACGAAAACGATGGATTATAATCACATCTGTTAGTAAATGTGACACTCGTACTTGGAAGAAGGAGTTGTCACAGCTGCGTTGCGCTCCAGATGTGTTTATGTACGACTGATGCGTACAGGTGGAAGATTTAGGCTTTCTGACATTCCTCTGGAAGGAAAATGTTTAGTTTTCTGTCACCGGACTTCCTTTTGGTTTGACGTTGTTATGGTTCAGAGGCAAAGATTGAGCGGAAATGATGCCTTCAGGTGTTAAATAAAAGGTTGTTCTTTACAGCGTTAGACATGGACGTCACTCGTTGTGCCACATTTAGCAGATTATTCGGACAACTTCTTTGCACTTATAAAGAAGTCACTGGGATTTACACATAATCATTTTTTTTTTAGCTCTGCTTCAGTTTCTCCGTCATTCTGCTAATCCACCACCTTTGGACAGATTATCATGACTAAAGTTTAATTCAAAGTCCACAGCTGATGGTGCCTGTGCCCTGTATTTCATCCAACACCTTCATCATAATCCTGTTATTGTTTCTTTTTGTGAAGTATCTCACCAACAATGAAATGAAATCAGTTTTTTTATGTTGCCAAGAGTATAATCCCAGTCACTTCTTTTTGTAGCAACACCAGGAGGATAAACCTTGTCCAAAAATAATCACCATGGAATGATGCAGGGTTACAACTAGGGATGGGGCCAATCCGATCCAGTATCGGTATCGGCCTCCGATACCAGCATAATTTACGTATCGGATTTTCCAATCCAACCTGCCGATATTTCCAATCCATGATGCACATTGGCTTCAAACTATGGAATGAATTTCTTAAATGGAGAACACATGTGTTACACCATATTCTGTGACTACCGGTACTGTCTTAACATTGTGTGAGTTAAACCCAATGAAGACACTCTGAGCCTCACAACAAGAAACACACAAACTTTAATAGCACACAAGAGGCAGGTCTATATCACAGACTTCCATCTCACTCATGGTGCGGGCCGGAACACTAATATACCGCTAAGCATTATGGGAAAGCCAACACAGTCCACTCCCCTTAACCGCTACATTATATTGTGACCATAGGGGATGGTGTTGCATGCCCCACTGTTTTTAAGTTTCGTTTTTGATTGTGGCACTATGAGTTGTAATTCTTGTTGGCTTTACAGCAGTGTTAATTTTGTCGACTAATTGTCGACTAATTATTTTCGTCGACTAAATGTTTTCATTGATTTGTCGACTAAAATTAGACTAAAACAAAAAAATTCTGATGACTAAGTAATGACTAAAACTAAATGATGTTTTAGTCACATGACTAAGACTAAAACTAAATTAAAAATAGCTGTCAAAATTAACACTGGATTCAAGTACTGCTTGTAGTTTTACTGTTAAAAGCAAGGTTAGACAAATAATGTTTGAAAAAAGTTTTATTTGTTGTTGTATGTATTGCATATTAATATTAATATTATGGTTAAAACATTGTTTTGTTTTAGTAACTACAGAGAATTGATGAAAAGTTTTTACTATGTATAACTTAGTCGACTTAATTGACTGTAGATTTAGTCGACTAAATGTTTTCATTGATTTGTCAACTAAAATTAGACTAAAACAAAAAAAATTCTGATGACTAAGTAATGACTAAAACTAAATGATGTTTTAGTCACATGACTAAGACTAAAACTAAATTAAAAATAGCTGTCAAAATTAACACTGCTTTACAGATTTAAACTACAGGTAGTCCCCGACTTATGAGCGAGTTCCGTTCCTGCGAGTTGCAGGTTCGTAACACGAAAATTCGTAAGTTGGAACACGAAGCACGTGTTCTCGTAAGTCCGGATTTTCGCTCGTAAGTTGGAACATTTATGCTAGCGCTACTACAAACACTCGTTTTTCATCAAAAACGTTCATATTAGTTCATAAACATGGTCGGAAACGTGTTTCCAAACGGTTAGCTAACACACTTTCATCTAAAAACACAAAAAAGTGCTGTATTTTTTACAAATTTACTTCTCTTTCGCCAGCTCGTAAGTCCGGGACCTCGTAAGTAAGAGCGCTCGTAAGTCGGGGACTACCTGTATACTGTACATTGAATTTATAAATGTACTGATGTTATTTAAATCTGTTTTATTTCCCAGATCAATATTAAAGTCTCCACACAAAAAAAATTATTAAAACTCTTTTCCAATAGCTCCAAGATTTTTTCAGTGAATATATACGGGGAGTGGACTGTGTTGTCTTTCCCATAATGCTTAGCGGTATGTTAGTTTTCTGGCCGCACCATGAGTGAGATGGAAGTCTGTGATGTAGACCTGCCTTTTGTGTGCTATTAAAGTTTGAGTGTTTCCTGCTTGGAGGCTCAGAGTGTCTTAATTGGGTTTAACTCACACAATGTTAAAACGGTAGTCACAGAATATGGTGCAACACACGTGCTCTCTGTTCAAGAGATTCATTATTACAGCCTCATATAAAATCAGTGATGATGATGATATCGGAACTGGATCGGTATTGGCCGATACCCAGAGTTAAGCATCGGATCGGAAGTAAGAAAATGTGGATCGGTGCATCCCTAGTTACGAGGTTAAACTTTGTTAACTTGGTAAGTTTTCAAAGTTTCCAATGGTCCCACGAAGAGATGCACCCTGAAACCTCCAAAGGAAGGCAACCTGATCAGATATGGAGGAGCAGCAGGTCTACGCTGAGTTCACTCCACGGTGACGGATCTCCTTACCCAAGGGCTAAATGCAGTATTTCACTGGGCTGCAACTAGTTTTGCTACATTTCATTTTTAGCTACTCCTGGTTAGAAATGAATTGCTGCCTCAAGTGTGGGAATTTAAATATCTGTTGTTCACAACTGAGGGAAGAACGGGGCATGAAATCAACAGATGGATCGGTGCAGCGTCTGCTGTACTGTATTGTGGACTCTAGTGCCGGTCCGTTGTGGTGAAGAGGGAGTTGAGCTGTAAGGAGAAGCTCTCTATTTACCGGTCAGTCTACGTTCCTACCCTCACCTATGGTCAGCAACTCGCTGTCTGTTTTTAAATCCCATCTGCAAACCTATCTTTTTTCCATGGCTTTGGACACCATGTGAGATGTTTATTTGACTATTGTTATTTATTTGATACTCTTTTTACTGTTTACATTTTTATTGCATAGCTGTTTACTGTATGTCAAAAAAAATTCTTGTATACATGTATTATTCCTTTTTGTGCTTTTTAACTTGTCTGTACAGCGCTTTGGTCCTCTATGGGTGTTTTTAAAGTGCCTTATAAATATGGTAAAGTTGGATTGGATTGGATTGGATTGGAGTAGTGACTGAAAGAACAAGATCTTGGATGCAGGCAGTCAAAATGAGTTTTCTGCTCAGGTTAGCTGGACTCTCCCTTAGAGATGAGGTGAGAAGTTCGGTTAGATCAGGGGTCTGCAAACTTTACGATCAAAAGAGCAATTTTTTTCTCCTTCATTCACTACATTAAACATGTCCAGAGCTGCAACAACCTGCCACAACTGTGAAACGTCAGTTGGTGGCCCGTGAGCCACTTTAGTTTTGCTGGAGGGGGCTTTTATGGCCTGTAGGGGTGACATTACAAAGCAAAAAATATCTAGTGTTTTATTTTTTACATTTATTAAAGTAAAAGACCAGATTCTTGTAAAAACGGTGGAAAATAAATCATTTTTTTAACCTATTTTATTTTAAAAAGTCTATAAACTATGCAGACAGTTCTTCATATAAAGAAGTAAGCATGAAGTTAAAGTATGTTTTACTCCTTGTATACTCGCTCCAGTGTTCACATATTTGCAAAAGCAATGAAAAGAAAACTGTTTGAACTTGTCCTTTTTTGTTGTTTGTGTAACAAATAAAATTCAGTTTTATGTTAGTTTTGGTCAAAGAGCCGCTGAAGAGGGACCAAAGAGCCACATGTGGCTCCAGAGCCGCAGGTTGCAGACCCCTGAGTTAAATTAGCACAGATTAAAGCTGCTAACCTTCCTCATGGAGAGGAACCAGCTGAACTGGGTTTCTGGTCAAGATGCCTCCGTCCTTAGAGAGGATTTTTCAGGCATGTCCAACTGGGATGAGAATCTGGCGAAGACGCTGGAGAGACCAAGTCTCTTGGCTGGCTGGCCTGGGAGCACCTGGGAGTTTTCCTATAGAGATGTTTTGCTAATTTTAGCTTTTAACCACAGTTTCAGTCCATTTTTACTTTAGTCACGTTTGCTGGTTTAAGGCTTTATCTACGATATGGCTGGTTTAATTTCTAAGCTGCTGTTTTACTAATTTGAGCTTGTAGCTTTTATTTTGATTGCTTTAACTTTACATCAGTTTCTTTAACAAATGTCAGCAGTCATTCAGCGTCTACTCTGCTCTTTTGCAGAAACAAACAATTCTGTCGATTTTAATTTGGACTTTTTGCTTCCAGCAAATTGATCATTTCTGAGTGTTTACTCTATCAGTGTTATTTAAAACACACACATTTTTCATTTTAATAATAATAATAAACTTTATTTGTACAGCACCTTCCTACAATGCCTTGCATTGACCAATGTGCTTATTTTATATTTAGAGTCACCTTAGCCTAACTAGTTAGCTAAAATCTTTCCTCTGTCAGCTGTTAGCAGCTTCATATTTCGTAGTACTGTATTTAGCTTCTGGCTTCTGCATTTTTCATTTAAATGGACGATGCACAGATTACATCTCTGGAGTTGTTTCTTCATGTTTAGCTGCTGCCTGCTGTGCTCGCCTGCAGTCATGCATCTTTGCCTCCCTCAAGAATCAAAACCAAATTTTTTAAAAACATTTATGCGAGTCACAGCTGCTTCTGCTTGTTCTTCCCGTGTCAGGAACAAAGCCAGACAGCCACAAATGGCTGCTGAGAAAACCCTAGTGCAACTTTAAAACCACAAATACATTTAACTGCTTTTATAGACTATTGCACAAACTATGTATAACAACATCCATGGGCACGATTCTGAAATGTGAAGCGACAGTAATCCCATTTTATTTCACTTCCAGGCAGGATGACCAACCAGTCCACCGTGAATCAGTCCAACACAAAGAAGCAGAAGAAAGAGGAAATCCTGCGCGATGACAACACGGAGCTGGCGTATAAAGACGCTGGTCACTGCAGCCGCTACACCCACAACCTGCTGCTGGGACTCACGGTTCTCGGTATACATAATCTCTTAAAACGTGCTGAATCAGCATCCACACTGTTCGTTTCCTGTTTATAGTTTCTTCCACATGCTTACAGTCTAGCTGCTTCTGCAGATAACCGTATTTTTTGGCCTATAAGTCGCGTTTTTTTCCCCATAAGTTGCATGCCCTGTGACTTATTTATGCATTTTACTCATATTTATAAACCAATTTTTGACTGAGATATGACCGTTTTCATTCATTCTGACTTAAAATATTGAACACAACCATTTTCAGGCGATAGATGCACTCGAGTAGTATGGCATGCCGTTGTGTCATGTAATAGGTAAAAGTGGCTATTAATGACACAATCGGCTTGCCATAGCCTGCCACCTTCGTCCAGCTCGCCTAGAGCAACCGTCCAATCAGCTACATTTCACTGCACCGCCCCGGCAAAATGCAGCTAATTCGACCATTGAAGTGCATTTATTAAATAAAAGTTCAACTGAGACGCACCTTTGATATAACGTCGAGCAGACAAATAATTGTTTTAGGTGGTTATCTCGTTAAATTTTGAAGAAATGCACAGCGAGTTGTCCCTCTGCGCGTTCATGTTTCTGCGTATCGGCTTTTGTAATGCAGCTGATTTGACCGTCAAAAGTGCATTTATTATCGGAAGGTTGGCGGTTCGAATCCCGGTTCCCCACACCATGTGTCGTTGTGTCCTTGGGCAAGACACTTAACCCCGAGTTGCTCCCGGTAGGACTGGAAAGCGCATGGTAGTCTGCCGCTACCGGTGTATGAATGTGTGTAGCATTCAATGTGTGTAGCACTTTGAGATTTTCACTAATGAAAAGTGCATTATAAATTGAATTCATTATTATTATTATTATTATTATTTATTAAGCAAAAGTTAGACTGAGACACACCTTTGCTATAATTTCGAGCAAAGAAATAATTGTTTTTAAGTATTAATCTTGTTAAATTCTTGTTAAAGTCCTCACGTGCACACTCCCCGCGGCCGCCAATCGATTTATGACACACCAGCCCACATTTCTGGCTAGTCAGCGGTGACACATAATAGATGCAACTTATACGGCGTAGTGACATATTTATGTATTTTTACACTTTATTAGACATATTTGGACTGATGCGACTTATAGGGCGGTGCGACGTGCACGGCGGAAAATACGATAACTGTTCGACTCAAAAAGGAAAAGTGTGCAATGGCTTTGGGTTTTTATAACTCTTATACTACTTGTAGCTTTTAGCTACAGTTAAACTCATTTTAGATGTTAGTTTCTGTTCTGCTTGTTTGATTCAGTTAAAGATTCATTCTTCAGAAAAATCTCAACAGTCTTTTAGCACTCAGTGCTCACGCTGTTTTTCACCCAAAACCAATTTCGCTCGTTCTTTTCGAGGTCATATGCTTTTTTTTGTGCTTTTTTTAAAATCTGCAGCAGATTTTACTACCCACAAACTGAGCTCTGCGCTCTGTGTTCATTTTCCCCACATGACTTTGTCAGCTTGTTGTCTTTAGTCTGCTTCTGTAAACACTTCAGGATGTTTCATCGCAGCAGAGCTCTTTTTTTTTTAACACCGAAAACCAAACCCTGCAGAAGAGTTAAGGATTGAGATAGTTTTTTTTGTGTGTGTGTTTTTTGTCTGTAATTTGTCACCGAGATTTAAACTCTGATATGAAAGTGTGTACATTACTGTAGAGGGCCGTCATCGGTCAGCGATGCCTTACATCTCAGACGTAAAACAAGAGGCCACTGAGTCAACTCGAGGACTAAACAGAACAGAAAAATGATTCATTTTCAGCTAATCAGGTCCATTAATTGTGTTTAAACATTTCAAAGAGGTTCTTTTTTCCCTTCTTTTGGTTTTTATCATAAAAACAAAGATAATTATGTTTGGATTTTTCTTGAAACTGAAAATATTTACTGTGTTGGTCAGGTGTTGTGATGGGATCAGTGTTTGGGATGTTCCTGCGGTACATGGTGGTGACAGACTACGCTACCCTCACCATGGTTTCCTTTCCTGGAGAAATCCTCATGAGGATGCTGAAGATGCTCATCCTGCCTCTGATCATCTCCAGCCTTATTACAGGTGACCACGTTAACGACTGCAATGAGAAAGCATTCTGTTTCAAATTAAAGTCATTTATAAACAATGCAGTGCTGACATGTTCACATTAACAACTGGGGGGGAAATGGATTTTTTTAAAGGCGGGTTTGTTTCAACAACAGGAAATCTACAAGACAGAGTTAAGCTACATGTTTATCCCTTCATAAACCCAGAAGGGTTAACCTTGTGATTCTGTCAGTGCTGTTTGTGTAGACTGAAGTACATTTCTGTTCCCACAAAGTAAATGTCACTTTCCAACAATGTTCAGTCAGGTCATCGGGACAGTTTTTTTTTTTTTTTGTTGAAATAATCTTATCACCAGCAAACTGGTTGGTCCACTGTATGGGTGTACTGCTTAGTGGGGAAACAGTTTGTCTGTGACTTCTCAGCCTGATGAAGCCCTTCGGATGAAGGGCGGAACATCTCTCATCCCAAAATGAAACTGTCCACATGACCTGACTGACCACTGTTGGATTTTTTTTACCTGGATGATTGAGCATGAACCTTAATGTAAATGTCTTAACTTTATGTAACCTAAACATCAGTTTCACTCAAACTTTAAAAACGATTCAGATGTTACCTGTTATTTAGTTTTTCTCAAAGTAACTAATCTTTTATAAAGCTGTTGACATGCAACTTGACAAAATAACATACAGTAATTATAAATGTTTTAGAACAGCAATATGGAGTCAGACGACACAGAAACACAATTTAAAGTTGTGTAGAACTGAACTGTGAAGTTGTAAGGGGATTTAAATATTTTCAGCAAAAGTCAGATTGTACAGAAATCAAGGAAAACATGAAAACAACTATTTTCTTTTTTCCCCTTAGATTTCTTTGTCATAATATGCATGTACAGTAGTCCCTCGTTTATCACAGGGGACCCGTACCCTAAAGACTTGTGATAAGTGGAAAAACTGCGAAGTAGAATAGTAGTACAAGTAGTAAGTAGTTAGTCCTCACCTTACGACGTAGATCCGTTCCTACGCGGCGTCATAAACCGATTTTCGACATAAGTCGGAAAATACAGTACATACATACCTACTGCACCGTATACATGTACAGTACTGTATTACCAAGCACTCGGTTTCCTCCCACAGTCCAAAAACATGCATGTTAGGCTGATTGGTAACTCTAAATTGACCCTGGGTGTGAGTGAGACAGGTCCCTCTTGTAAATGAGTCCCCGTGGCTCAACGAGGCTAGCCTGTATAAATAAAGGTTGAATGAAAAAAAAAAAAACTTAGCCTATCCTAAAACAGTACCCTACATAATTATCAAAAAACACATATGTTTGGGAGCCATAATGAAGGGCAAAAAGAGTTAATGGCCTACTGTGATGCTGGTGACGCTGTCCTCGGTCCATCTGCCGTATTCTGCATTCCATTTACGACGTAAAACCGCGTTCACAGTACAGTACTGTATTCTTCCGCCGCTGCACCGCGTACACTACAATATTTTCCACCGCTGCTTTACGACGTTTACGATGTAAAACCGCGTTCACAGTATACAGAGCAGTATTCCTCCGCCGCTACGTTTACGGTGTAAAACCGGTCCATCCGCCGTATTCCGCATTCCGTTTACAACGTAAAACCGAATTCACAGTATACAGTGCAGTATTCCTCCACCGTTACGTTTACGACGTAAAACCGGTCCATCCACCGTATTCCGTTTCCTACGTAAAACCGCGTTCACAGTATACAGTGCAGTATTCCTCTGCTGCTACGTTTAAAACCGGTCCATCCGCCGTATTCCGCATTCCGTTTACGACGTAAAACCACGTTCACAGTATACAGTGCAGTATTCCTCCGCCGCTACGTTTACGACGTAAAACCGGTCCATCCGCCGTATTCCGCATTCTGTTTACGACGTAAAACCGCGTTCACAGTATACAGTGCAGTATTCCTCCGCCGCTACGTTTACGACGTAAAACCGGTCCATCCGCCGTATTCCGCATTCCGTTTACGACGTAAAACCGGTCCATCCGCCGTATTCCTCCGCTGCTACGTTTACGACGTAAAACCGGTCCATCCGCCATATTTCGCATTCCGTTTACGACGTAAAACCGGTCCATCCGCCGTATTTTGCATTCCGTTTACGACGTAAACCGCGTTCACAGTATACAGTGCAGTATTCCTCCGCCGCTATGTTTACGACGTAAAACCGGTCCATCCGCCGTATTCCGCATTCCGTTTATGACGTAAAACCGCGTTCACAGTATACAGTGCAGTATTCCTCCGCCGCTACGTTTAAGACGTAAAACCGGTCCATCTGCCGTATTCCGCATTCCTTTTACGACATAAAACTGCGTAACTCGAAATAATGCTTTTCATAGTAAATGGGAGATGTTCGTAACCACGAAACGTCGTAATTCGAGACCATCGTAACCTGAGGACTACCTGTAGTAGTTTATTTTAGTGCATATATATAAAGGCGTTTTAAACCCTTCCCACACTCTTGCAATGTTCTAAACAATGTCTCTAAACTCTAAATGTTCTAAAAGAGCACAGAATGTCATGATTTTGGCTCCCTGCCTCAACCTCTTTCAGCCACCTGCAAGCATTATTGGCCACGCCCACTTTTCTCTCTGCACGGAGAACAGCTGATCAGCTGCAGCAGGAAGTTTATCCTGCAGAAAGGAGGTGCTAAATAATTTTAAATAATTTATTTTAAATAAAAATTCCATGCTGATCATGTGGCTCATCCATCAATCAGCCAGTTGTGTGTCATGTCCAATCTTATTTTGAAAAACCACGATAGAGCGAGTCCACGATAAACGAACCACGAAGTAGCGATCGAGGAACTACTGTAGTAAATAAAGTCATTATTTTTAGCGTTAACGTGAGATTTTCCAGTCGTTGCAACATCTGTAATTGTTTTTAATTTGATTCAAACTTGTAAACTCCAGGCTGTAAATGTAACCCACAAAACATTCACTCAGTTCAGTGGGCTTATTGATTTAAAACGGACACCAAAAATTAAAAGCATTTTTATGTATTTAATATTAAAAAATGTCACATTTTAACCAATGCTTAAATGATTTCACTCCTTGTAACTGGATTTTTTTTTGTAGTTTGAGATTTGATATGAGGAACTAAGACAAAATAAAGCTGGTATGGAAATAAATTAGAGCTACTCTGTAAACTAAAAAGAGATAAATCTATGGTAAAATCCAGCTACAAACTCATTTAGTTCAGAGGTTATAAAGAGTTAAACTGAAGGGCAGATACTGTCATTTAATGTATATTGTATGAAGCACAGACCAAACATGGATTCCTCTGTAGTACCTTTCGGCTGCGAAGAGATCTCCAGGAATTATTATTTTTTTTATCCTGCGTTCTTCAGGGCTCGCTGGTCTTGACGCCCGCTCCAGTGGCAGGATGGGCAGCAGAGCCATGGTGTACTACATGTCCACCACTATAATCGCTGCCATCCTGGGGGTCATCCTGGTGCTGGGAATCCACCCGGGTAACCCCAAACTGAGGGGCAGCAGGACCTCCACAGCTCCAAAGAACCAAGAGGTCAGCAGCCTGGATGCCTTCCTTGACCTGATTCGAAACCTCTTCCCTGAGAACCTGGTCCAGGCCTGCATCCAACAGGTACCTGATCCACCTGTAACACCCCTACACAACCGTTTTTATAGTCCGAACGCTGAGTCAGCAGTCACACTGTAGTTTTCCTGTTCATTATTTTATATGTTTGTAATAGAACTACCCGGTACTTCTGCATAGTTGGGCTTGTTTTAGCTCTTATGTATCAAAACATTCAGTTCATTCAGGAAATGGGTGCTCTGACTTTTATTTTTTGTATCTTTTAGATTTCTCAAAACATTTAACCTTATGTAAATATTTTTCTCCATATATATATATATATATATATATATAGAGATCCCTTCATAAACTATGTTTTCTTTAAATCTATCTCAGCATATTTGCTCTTTGGGGACTGCACCTATTATTCTACACCTCAGCAGTGTGTCTACATTTCTATCTCCGTTAATGCGGCCCAAACCACAATGTCTACCCCCACTTAAGTCATATGAAAACGACTGGCTCGGCCCCGTGATGTGTGTTATTACTTTTATTGGCATTTCGAGTTACCATGGTGGCGTAATTTGCAAACAAAGACGCAATGAGAAGTCTCCAGGCTCGAACCAGCAGACTGAGTGACAGCTCTGTTCATCAGGCAGTCAGGATGCTAAACACTCTGCCTGCTCTGCCTCCCCTCCCATTTGAACTGCCTTAACACTAAAAACTTTCTCACACATTACCACTCAACACAAAGATTTTAACACTGGACTCTGTGTCATCAAACGGGTTATTCACTAAACTCTCGGTCATGTGCTCATTCAGTTTGCACTACTTCTCATATTTGCACTAATGTTTGTATTACATCACTGCCTATAGTCATAATACTGTTTACATTCTCTGTTTACATACTACTGGTTACATTCAATGTTTACATTTATTAATACTGTTTACATTTATTACTACTGCTTACATTTATTACTACTGTTTACATTTACACTACTTTTATATCTACACCACTGCTGATACATATACAGTATTCTCTGACCAGCCTTATTTAAGGATGCCCAATGTGCCTTACTGCATATGCCACTTTTGCCTCTATAACAACATCAACTACTACCTCATACATATACTGTGTACATTAACTCATATGCTGCTTTGCCACTTTGCAAATGTCAATGCTAGAACCTTTAGTTTATTTTATAGTTATACTTTTTATACTTTTTCTATACTAGTATGCAAAAACTCAGGACAGTATTATGTTCATTAAATGTTTAGTGTTTTAGTTTTAGTTTTAGAGTTGGTGTAAATTTTCATACTCTTATACCACTATGCAAAAACTCAGGACAGTGTTACAGCTTTACTATTTTATGCTTATGTCTATTATTATATGTTTCAGTGTTTCAATGTTTAAATAGTTACTGTTGCACCGAGGGACTGAGAGAAACACAATTTCAATTCTGTGTATGTCCTGTACATATTGCAGTTCTGACAATAAAGTTGACTTTGACTTTGACTTTGAATATATTTCACCAACTCCAGGAACTAGTTGGTGACTGCCCACTTATTATTCTACACCTGAAAAGTGTATCTTTTTCAACTTTAATGCGGCCCAAACCGCAACGTGGACCCCCACAAAAGTTATATCAAAACGACCGGCCCGGCTCCGGGAAGTGTGCACTTTTATTGGCATTCGTAGTTACCATGGCGGCATATTTTGCTAACAAAGATGCCAAATTTCCCATAGGAAATGAATAGGAGAAAACTCTTCACAGAAACTGAGTAACGTATGGAGCCATTTTGGTTCAACATGCAAGGAAGGCACCTATTATTACCTATTATCACCTATTATTATTAATTAGTAATAATAATAATTTACATTAATTATTAATGTTAATAAATATCTACTTTAATACAGGTGGTCCCCGACTTACGAGCACATCGACATACGAGGTTCCGGACTTACGAGCTGACTAACGAACAGTAAAGTTGTACAGAACATACAGAAAATAGTCAGAGTCAGAGAGTCTTTATTGTCATTTGCACCGCATGTGGTACATGTGATGAAAACGAGATTATGTACACGGGGTCCCAGTTACATCCAACAACAAATGCAAGAGAAAAACAGTAATAACATCTAGAATTAACTAAGAAAAACATCAACTAGTAATACACTAAGCCCTAATGTAGTGGAAAAACATCATTATAAACAGCAGCACGAACATGAGTCTGTATGAGCAGATGGTCACAGATGAACACAGCAACAAGAAAACAGATCAGCATCAGCATGATGTGATATTTTGCAGTGTTTATTTTTATTTTATTTTTATTTATTCATGAGTCTAACAGCCTCAGGGTAGAAGCTGTTCCTCAGTCTAGTGGTTCTACATTTGATGCTCCTCAACCTCCGTCCTGAGGGGAGTGGGGCAAAGAGTGAGTGTGCTGGGTGAGTGAGGTCTTTCATGATGAAATACAGCACTGGTATGTGTTTTTGGATGAAAGTGTGTTAGCTAACAGTTTGTAAACAAGTTTCTGAGCATGTCTATGAACTAGTATGTACGTTTGTGTTGAAAAACGAGTGTTTGTAGTAGCGCTAGCATCAATTTTCCGACTTACTACCGAAAATCCGGACTTACGAGCGACGTGTTTCGTGTTCCGACATAAGAATTTTCATCTTATGAGATAGTCGTAGTAACGGAACTCGCTCGTAAGTCGGGGACCACCTGTATTCTCTCGAAAAGATCTGAAGCTCTCGACCTTGACTTCTCTAAATGGTTTTCAGAATCTGTTGGAATCCTGGCAAAAACCAATGCAGATTTGTTCCTGTCTTTGATTTTATACGTCTACCTTATAATGTTTTGCCAGTTTTTTGATAAAAAAAAACTTTCGTTTGTTTTTTTCTCTCTTTTGTTTTCTATTGTTTATTGTTTGTTTGTTTATTGTTTAAGGAAATTCTACCACTGCTGTTCATTGTTCTTTAGTTTTAGCAGGTCGCTTTCGTAAATGAGCCCATGAGGTTCAAAAGATTTACCTGACTAAATAAAGGTTGAATGAAAAAATGAATATTTATTATTAATATCAATTATTGTTTAGTAATAAATAATTATTAATAATTATAAATGTTGATAATTAGCATTGTTAATATTAATGTTCATTATTAATGATTATGTGATAATAAATAGGCAGTCCCCGTCAAAGTTTCTTCAGGAACTTTTTAGTTTTGACCTCTTATGCTACTGTTTGCTTTTAGCTACTGTTATGCTAGTTTTAACTTTTAGCTGGCATGTAGCTTCATTTCAATTTTAGCTACCATTCTGCTACTTTTAATAATAATAATAATAACTTTATTTATAATGCACTTTACATACACAACGGCTCTCAAAGTGCTACAGTGAATGAACATTAAATAACATCAAGATAAAAATCAACCATAAATGCAACCAAGAGGATAGTGCCTCACAGATGATCACATCAAAACCATAAAATTCACAAAATGCAGATAAAATACTCAAATAAGAACTGTGGGTGCAATAAAAACAAAAGTACAATTCAATCAATAAAAAAACTGGGTAAAAAGAAAGGTTTTAAGACCTTTTTTAAAACATGTCACAGTCTGTGGGGCCCTCAGATATGAGGGCAGGGTGTTCCACAGCCGAGGGGCAGCGCAGGAGAAAGCTCAGTTGTTGTGCGAGACCGAGACCTGGGAGTGAGAAGAAGATGTTGGAAGAGCGGAGAGTGTGGGAAGGACAATGAGGGGTGAGAAGTTCTTTTAAATAAGATGGTGCATTACCGTACGAGCACTGGAAGGTGAGCAGATAAATTTTGTAAGTGATCCTGGCAGAAACAGGAAGCCAGTGTAGTGAACGGAGTACAGGAGTGATGTGCTCATGCTTACACACTCTCATCAGGACCCTGGCAGCGCTGTTCTGGACATACTGAAGTTTTTGTAGTTTATGTGTTAGGCAGCCTTTTTTCACATCTGTCTCAGCATATTTGCTCTTTTTGTCCTCTTATGCTACTGTTTGCTTTTAGCTACTGTTATGCTAGTTTTAACTTTTAGCTGGCATGTTGCTACGTTTCGCTTTTAGCTACCATTCTGCTACTTTTATGTGTTGGGTAGCCTTTTTTTCACATCTATCTCAGCATATTTGCTCTTTTTGTCCTCCCATGTTAGTCTTTGCTTTTATGTACTGTTATGCTAGTTTTAGCTTTTAGTTGGCATGTTGTTACATGTAGCTTTAGCTACCATTTTGCTACTTTTAGCCTTTTTCCCCCTTAGTTTTTGGTTATCATTCTGCTGCTTTGAGCTTTTAGCTAGGCTTTTACTAGAATAAGCTTTTAACCATTTTTAGCTTTTAGTTATCAATATGCTACTTTTAGCATTTTAGCTAGTGCTTAGTTGCTTTTAGCTTTTTGCTCTCACTCTGCATTTTTTTAGCTTTTAGGTAGCCTTGTGCTTTATTTAACTTTTAACTGTTGTTCTGCTACTTTTTGCTTTTAGCTTCTGATGCGAAGACAGATGTTAACAGCTGTTCTGTAAAAGCCTAATGGGGTTTAAAGGCTCTAGAATTGTTATTTAGTCGAATTATCAAGAAGTCCTAAATTCTTGTTTTGTTGCCAACACCAGCAGACCTCCTTAAATAGTCTTTAATACGTTCCTCGAACAAAACATTTAGTCTCATAGTAAAATGTTTCTGAGTAGTTTGAGGTAGAAAGCTTCAGTTTTACCCAAACTGACCATATTTCCATGTCTTATTTGAATTAGTAGTTAAAGTGGCTGAAGGGACCACAGCTGAACTTGACCTCACGGACTCCGTCACTCCATTTTATTGCTGTTTGTTTATTTTATTGCTGTTGACTTCTTCTCCCGGGATTCACGAGTCGTGAGTGACGCTGTTTTAGCAGGAAGGATCTGTCCTTCAATTGTTTTTTCTCTTTTCCATTTCTGCTTTTATTTTAGACGCTCCAGCTTCCAGGACCTTGGAAGGAGAGAGTTTGTCTGCGTGGCTGTTTGAACTGAAGCCACTGGTCTGTCTCTTTCAGGTCCAGACTGTCCTGAGGCAGGTGCCGATCTCGGTGTCAAACCAAAGTGAGCCCTTGATCGTGAACAGGAAAACACTGGAAAACAAATGGGGCATGAACGTTCTTGGTGAGTCAGCGGTAGAGCTAATTAATGCAGCGACTTTTATCTGTAATCAGCTTTTTCATTCATTTGCTCGTTTTTTTTTTGTTTGTTTGTTTTTTCATTTCACTCATCCAAGTTTACACGTGGTTGTTAATCCACGACGAGAAAAATCTAAACGCTCAAAAAAGTTGTGAACGACTGCGTGAAGAGAGGAAGAAAATTCGTATGAACTGCCATTTTCTCAATACGTCAACAACTCGCACATGGCCACACTTATTATTACTGTGTTATTATTGTTGTTGTTGTTATTATACAAATGAAACTTAAATACACAGCAAACAATATCATCAGTCTTTATAAATATTTCACAAATTCATCTCTTATTTGGGTTGACATGGTTTGACCAAATCTCGGGTCAGAAGGTTTGACCCAGTGCGTCGTTTTCAGTTATTGACAGTCCACCATTTTAATCAGAAGTTTATCAAATTGTTCCTGGCTGGACCTCTGCGGTTAAAACATCGTAAGAAAATGACCTGGTTGACTTTATGACGGGGCTTTGGGGAAAGTAGCATTAGTTTATGCTAGCTGATGTCAACAGAGCACAAGTTTGCTAGCCTCAGCCGAGGTTATCTAAAGCAGATTTGGGGGTTGTTCTTTGAACTACACCTTTTAAGTACAGTAGCTCTAATTCAATAAATTATTAATTTTAATACATTTTCAGTCGAAAGTTCAACCCATTGTGTTGGACCAAACTACCGTATTTTCTGGAATATAGGTTGCAGCTTTTTATCATTTTTGCATGCCCTGCGACCTATATTCAGGAGCGACCTATTTATGGCTTTTTATAAAATAAGCTGATTTGTAATCATTTATTAACAAAAATTAAACTGAGACACACTCTTACAATAATGTCAGCTAACAAATATTTTTTTAGGTGTTTATCCTGCTAAAATTATTCATTTATTAAAGAAAAGTTCAGCTCAGACACATATTTGCTATAATTTTTATCAAACAAATAATTGTTTTTAAGTGTTAATCTTCTTAAAAGCCTTGCTGTGCGCTCCTGTGGCAGACATTTGCAGCAGAGCTAAACACGGTCCACATTTTGACGTAGGTGCGACCTATATTCAGGTGCGACCAATATATGGATTTTTCCAAATTTTTGGCAATACAGTAATTGGACAGTGCGACCTATATTCAGGTGCAACCTATATTCCAGAAAATACGGTACCTGCTGAGATAAAACTCCTCATGGTTGGCTTGGTTCAGGTTTGTCCCAGGGCTGGTTTCTCTCTACGTAGCAGTTTTTATTGTACAAATTATTATTATTATTATTATACAAATATTCACTTTGTGTAAAGTTATTTTAGCATTTTTTGGTAATTATTCGTGACAAAATTTGCCCAGACTCTTTATGCAATAGCTCCTAACGATGGTTAGGCTGATGGTCCTCCTTGATCATGTGAGCAGCTGGTTTCAGGCTGTCATCAGCCAACTGGTTGATCCACTGTGAGAGGGTGCTATTTATAAGACTGAGCTGAATACAGCAGCTCAGACTGAGGAAGTCTTTCGGACGAAAGACGAAACATTTCTACAATTTTTTTTGCTTTGTTTTGTTTTGTTTTTTGAATGTCCAGAGGACCAGACTTAGCTTTCTTAGATTTTTCTGCCTGGATTATAGAGCATGCATCAGGGTTAATTCAAAACAGTTTTAATCAGTGTCAAACACAACCAGCAGTGGATTCAAACAATTTGTTTTATATATTAACGACGTTTGTGAGCACCGCAGTTTCTTTTGTTGCAAATGACGGGTTGTTCTGTCTTCTTCCAGGCTTGATCGGCTTCTTCATCACCTTCGGGATCTGTTTGGGCCGGATGGGCGAGCGGGGGAAGGTCATGTGCAGCTTCTTCAACGTCCTCAATGAAATCATCATGACGATGGTTTCCATGATCATGTGGTCAGTGTCGCCTTGTGTGCATTTGTGCATTTCTGTTTTTGCTGTAGCCATATTGCTAATGGCTGCACTGTGTTGACACGAGGTCGACGACGGTGAAGGAAAAGTGACAGGCAGGAGACAAACCGTGTGAACGAGGCTAAACAGCAACAACTTTAGAAGAAAGAAGGGAGGAGGACGTGTGCTGGTGAAGGACACAGACAGATGGGAAGAGCGAGGGTCTCCCTGGAGTATGCTGGAGTCTGTGGTATGCCGAGGAGCAGCAGGAGCAATGCTGCGGGCTCCCGGGGGAGTCGAGGAGGAAGATCTCCAAAGTGTAATGGATCCGCAGACGGGCAGAAGAGCTGCTTGGCGGCAAATGCACGCAGAAGAAAGATGCGTGCTTTCAGAGAGGATTTGCAGGAATCTGGACTGAGGAGTCGCTCTCAGAGCAGGGAGGGGGCGGTTAGAAGAGAAACTACACGTGCAGCTGGACACCAAAGGAACTGTTTTCATCACTCACTCAGTATAAACATGTTAGCCAGAGGCCTGTGGAGCAAACCAAACAGAGTTCAGTGTATACAGAGGAAAGTACGCACAACAACTGTCAGCAAACGCCTGCCTCAGGTTTCAGCATGCAGCTGACCTGCTGCCGTCACGATGGGAAACTGTGAGGGGGCGGGGCTTCAAGGAGTGCGTCGCTTTAATTCAGATTTCCCGAAAGAGCGGCGGACTGAATTTATGAATGGGAACAACTGCGCCGTGAAGCAGGAAACTGGAGATCCAAGAATGTGTCGGGTCCTCTGGGCGCGTGACAAAATGCTTCTGTGGGGAGATTAATTAGGTGGTGTCACATCTCTATTAATTAAAATATAGATTAAAAAAAAGTAAAATACTTCTTTAAACAAATAAGTATTAAAAACACTTTAGTAAGGTTTTTGTAGATGAAAAGTTTGTGTTTGATGATAAGATATGTCTAAAATGTAAGAAGCAGGAATGGACAATAATTTGATTACAAAGTGTTGTAATGACTTTAATTACACTAAACAATAAAATGGAAACTTCTTTACAGGCAGTCAACTTGTAAAACACATTCAGGACTCATTTTTTTCTGACACTTATTAGAAATTGCTTTTTAATGTGAAATTCTTTTGTTGCAAATGAAGGGTTGTTCTGTCTTCTTCAAGGCTTGATCGGCTTCTTCATCACCTTCGGGATCTGTACCGTACCGTAGATGTTACAATCGACAACGTTCGTTTGCTGTATCAACCAAACTGTCTGTAAAATAACACATTAACAATATTTAATGTCATCTCACAAACGAAAGACGCAACATTTAAAGTATTTTTTACTTTTTGTTATTTTAAGTACAGGTAGTCCTCGACTTACGAACGAGTTCCGTTCCTACGGCCGTTCGCATGTCGAAAATCGCCGTAAGTCAGAAAACACAGGAACCGCCACTTATACACGTACATGTACAGTACTGTACCAAGTTACCAAGCACTTCGCCAATCGTAACACAGTACCCTACATAATTATCAAAAAACACATACAGTACATTTGGAACCATAATGAAGGAAATAGTTAGCATGTCTGTTAGCATGTTAGCTTGTTGCACGTCCGAGCTCTGCAGCTTCCAGCTGCTTCACGCGGTCCAAACTGTTTGTAACTGCATGTTATCTCCATACATTTGGAGCCATAATGAAGGGAAAAAGAGTTAATAACTTACTGGGAGCTGGTGAAGCCATTTCTCCGCGTTAGCATGTTAGCTTCGGGTCCGACCAACATCTGAGGCTGCCAGGCGGAGCATCAAGGCAAGCTCCCGGCCGCAGCAGGCATCTCCGCCGCTCGTCGGCTCCTTGTCCCTGGTGGGGCTGGCCTTAGCATGTTAGCTCCGGGTGCCACCAACATCCAGGTCGCCAAGCCGTTCGTCCGCCTGAGACGTCCACAGAGTTCAACGACCGTTTCCAGCTCATTTATCTGAGCGAAGCAATCTGATCGGACAGACGGTCTGTCCAAAGCCGGCTGTCGAAGCTGGAGGTAACCGAAGCTAAACGACAACTGCCGAACACTGCCAAAAACTGCCGAACACGGCCAAAAACTGCGTAATTGGCTTCAAAATAATAATACAGTAATAATAATAATACAATAATAATAATTTATTTGTAAAGCCATTTAAAACAACCACAGCTGCAACAAAGTGCTGTACACATAAAATCAAGAACATTTAAACACATAAAATAAGATTTTTCAATTTTTTTTTATTTTTTATTAATAAGATGCATTCGTAACACCGAATTGCCGTAAGTCGAGGACTACCTGTACTGTATTCTTTGTTTCTGCCAACACAAACTGACTTTACAAACTTGTTTGTCAAAGAGGTTTATCTTTGACTTTGACTTTGCTTAACGTGTTTGTGTGTTACTAAAATGTCTCATGAAAAGCAGAAGAAATTCTATCAAAACTTGTAGAAAGCTGGATCTACAGCTTATTAACCTATTGGAGTTATTTCAATTCAAGATGGCTGCCTGATTTTAAAACAATGAACAAAAAAACGACTTAACTCAGTTAAGTTTACATGAAATGTGTTTTGGTAGTAGCTGAGACTGATCCCAAAGGCAGGTTTTGAGTGCTAGCACAAGGTCTTTTTAAAACTGTAGCAATACATGTAATCATTGAAGTCAGTCCACTTTGTCTTTTAGCAAAGTTCCTCATAAACCACTGGACTGTGGCTAAACAACACAACACAAAAATGGCTACAACTCAGTTGACCTTCATTTTGATATGGCAGAGTAGCTGAAATGCTGAACTTTAAGGAATTTATTTTCATTATTCTGATCAAATAATTGTAGTTGTGGGCCGCCGCTGCTATGGCGCAGGGGTTAAGAGCACGGCCCATGTTTGAGGCTAGTCCTCGCTGTGGTGTCGCAGGTTCACATCCCGGTCCCGACGACCTTTCCACAATGTCTCCCCCTTTCTTGCCCTGTTTCGCCCTCCATCCTCTACAACAAAAATGGGCCACGAGAGCCGAAAAACGCAAAAATAAAATAATTGTAGTTGTTCGATCCTACCTCTGTGCGCAGGTACTCTCCTATTGGCATCGCCTCTCTGATCGCAGGGAAGATTGCTGCCATTGGAGATCTGGAAGTGGTGGCCAGGCAGCTGGGCCTCTACATGGTGACGGTGATCGTGGGTCTGGCGATCCATGGCGGCTTGATCCTCCCTGCTATATTCTTTGCGATCACCAGAAAGAGCCCCTTTGTGTTCTACTCCGGGATTTTCCAAGCGTGGATCACGGCTCTGGGAACCGCCAGCAGGTATGACAGACAGGTTTCCATGCAGACGTGGAGACATTTGTTGGCCCCCTTACAGCTCATCGAAACAATGTTTTATTACTTGTGAAAAGTTAAGTTAAATCAACAGTCTAGTGTCCTGATGCATGCTCAAGGGGTCTAGCTCAATAGTCTAGTCTGTCTGCATGCCTTTAGTATGGAATGGTATGGTTGTGTGCACCAACTTGAACATGGAGCAGAGAAGGTAAAAATGAGTGTTGCCTGACAAGCTCAGACACAAGGTTACAGATACCCATATTAAAAGTAAAGGCTACAAGCCCATCTCCAATCAGTTTCATGTTCCTCTGACCACAGATGATTAAATAATAAAAATGTAGACAGTTCACGGGGCTGTAACCAACGTCCAAGGACGTGGATGCAAAAGCAACTGAAACCTCAGATTTTCCAGTGGGTAGAACAAAAGCCAAAGAAACATCCATCCATTGTCTTTACCTGCTTCTTCCTCTTAGGGTTGCGGGGGTCACCGGTGCCCATGTCCAGCCATCACTGTGCGAGAGAGGTTGAACACAATGGACAGTCTCCAGTCGATCACAGGGCCACATAGAGACAAACGAGACAAACATCCACTCTCTCTCTCACTTACACCTAGGGACAATTCAGAGTTACCAATCAGCCTAACATGCATGTTTTTGGTCTGTGGGAGGAGCCAAAGAAACAATAAAAAATAAAACTTACCGGTAAACTAAACTGCAATGCTGAGATTTCTGATTGCATCATCCAATACAGTTTGGGTCCATAGAAGACCCAGGTCACAAAAACCAGACAGGAATTCACCAGAACACATGCTGACAAAAACAAACGTTTCTGGGACTGATGAGCCAAAATTGCGCTTTTTAGGTAGTTTTTTTCTGATTGTGGAAGGGTACCAACCAGTAATAATAATAATAATAATAATAATAATAATGAATTCAATTTATAATGCACTTTTCATTAATAAAAATCTCATGTGTATCCAGTGTATCCATGCCTATGAATGTAACGTCGTTTACAACACATTACTCCTCAAATTCAAGATCTTTTTATTGAATTTTTCTTTTTTTTTTCTCCAACAAAAAAAACACAATATTATTAAACAGCAAAGATGGCAATGAAACAATTGCATGTAACCATTGGTGAAGACATTATTAAACTGAGTCAGTAACATAACATGTACATTATAATCCACACCAAAGGGAAAAAAATAAAAAAATAAAAAATAAAATGAAAAATAATCCCTACCCAATCACTGCCAAAAGGAAAGGGAAAAAATAAATACAGTCAAAGGTAAAATAGCCAAGAGACTGCATTAACCTGAATGAGTTGTGCAAAGAAACTGGAATAAATTCAGGAAAGGTCCCCAAACATTCTCAAATTTACCCTCTTTCTGTTGGAGTGTGAATCTGATTTTCTCCAACTTTAAACAGGACATGATGTCAGCCAACCACTGAGCGTGAGTGGGTGGAGACGGTTCTTTCCACCTTAGCAAAATAGCTCGTCTGGCCAGGAGAGAGGTGAACGATATTACGTGTTGTTGGTTTTTATTTAGGTTTGTCATGCCCTCTACAAGACCAAACAGAGCAATCAGTGGGTCAGGGTTCAGACGTGTATCTAGTACACGTGATAAAGTCTGAAAGATTTCCCGCCAATATTTGTTCAGAGATGGGCAAAACCAAAACATATGGGAGAGAGAGGCTTCAGCATGTTTGCATCTCACACAGTATGGGCTGACATCAGGATACATAGAGGACAATTTCAGTTTAGAGATGTGAGCTCTGTGCACCACTTTAAATTGTATTAGACAATGTCTAGCACAGAGAGAACTGGAGCTCACCAGTTTGAGTATGGAGGTCCAAGAGTCCTCTGAAATAGAGGAGCCGAGATCCTCTTCCCAAGCAGCTTTGATTTTATCTGAGGAAGCACGCTTCAAATCCAATAGTTTACTGTAAATGAATGAAATGGACTGTTTTTTATTTGGGTCTAGAGAAAGAATAGTGTCAACAATACTGCTATCAGTTGAAATGGAGAGGCTGGACAAATGAAGAGTAATAAAGTGCCGTATTTGGACACATTACTCCTCAAACAGCTGCTTTAGTTACCACCACTGACTGCTGGTTGTTTTTTGTTCCCGTCATCTGTTTGGGTTAAACCTAAAAGGCCCGATGGCAAAATTCAGTGTTTATGCAACTGCAGTGGCAGTTCGGGACAGCAGAGCCAAATGGGTCCAGGCTATCATAGACCAGTCCGTGTCAGACGGATTGTGTGTTGTAAATGTCTAAAGCCTTTGGATTAGTTGTCACCAGACAAACTGGCCCCACTGTATCCCAGCATGGCCTGGCCTGGCCTGCCTGCTCAAACCAACTGTCATTTTGGCACATTGTTGTGGTTTTAGTGAAAACGGGTAATCCTATCAACATTCTCTTTAATTATATTATGAGCAGAGCAGGATCAGAGCCAGGAATCAGATGCATCTAATTCACATATTGAAGGATTGAAACAGTGGCCTTCCACCAGCTGTCAGGAGGAGGCTGTCAGCCGACTCAAATGTCCGCGGCCTTTTATTGACTCTTGAGTTACCCCTTCACCTTTCTCCCCACCTCTGCACTTCTGCCTCCCACCACCTGTCTGACTATTTTGTGTCTTCACACAGACTCTTTGCTCTTCTTCTCCTCCTCCCTTTAAAAAAATGCCCCTGGTCTTCCTTGTGGGTGTTTCTTTTTCCAGTGCAGGCACGTTGCCTGTCACCTTCCGCTGTCTGGAGGAAAACCTGAAGATTGATAAACGTGTGACTCGCTTTGTGTTGCCCATTGGTGCCACCATCAACATGGACGGCACCGCCCTGTATGAGGCTGTGGCAGCCATCTTTATTGCCCAGATGAATGACATCCCACTAGATGCTGGACAGATTGTCACCGTAAGGTATGTATATGATACTAGTGGAGATGTGTCAGTAGTGTGAGTTTTAGCTACTGAAAGGGGAAAAATATGGGATTTTCTCTCAAATCTCTCCAGAAAAGAGAGTGCACGGCCACGATTCCACAGGTTGTTACATTTTAGCTTGAAATACCTTCTTCAAAACTCCATATATCTCCATAAAACATGCATAAAACACTGTAGGAACATATAAAAACCTTTGTGTGTGACCAGCAGAGTCATGGTGCTCACGGTTCAACAATCTTTTAAGTTCTTGTTCTTACAGTTTTTGCACAGCGACTGTTTGAGCTCAGAGTTTCTGTCGGTCTTTCATGAATGTGGCAGTCAGGGAGTGAGAGACACATGTGCGTGGTTACCATAGTGACCATAATGAGCCACTGGCAGTAGCTTTAAACTTTTTTTAAAAAATCCTCATTCCTCTTACACTTCATAGATCAAAATGCAGGCATTTTATTCAGAGTTTTGTTTGTATTTTGAGTTGCAGCTGTGCCGGCACCAGTTCAACAATAACCTTTAAGTTTTTGATAATATTCTCTTTTTATATTCAGTTCTATGAAAAACAACAGGAGCCATGTCTAATGTTTTTTTGTTTGTTTTTACCTGCTCATAACCCCTTTTAAAACCTGTTTGTCGCACATCTTGGCTCCAAATCGTTCCAGTAATATTATTGGGGGAGCTGTTCCAGTTTCTGTAGCTTCCAGAAGCCAACAATCCAACTTTTACACACACTTAACACTTCATTTGAAACAGCTGGAGTCATGGTTTAAAGTACATATTTATTTTTTCTACTTTTTTTTTAATTTACTTTTGGACATCTACCATGGAGCACAGCGTATGAAATTCTTCCCGACTAGAATAAAATTAATTTAAGCGTATTCCCTATCTAATACTGATGGCTTTATAAAACATGTGATTCAGTCAAAATGAATTTCATAGATAATTCTAACTATGTTTAATTATTGTGTTAATTTGCTCTGGATTTATTGTACGTTTGGCCTGAGGCAGAGGGCAGTAGCAGGGAAGACATCTCAGTGCAGACCAGATAACAAACTGGACCAAATAACAGTCTAAATAAATAAAGGAGTCGTGCTGGAGGTGGGTCCCAAAGAGGCTGCAAGTTCTTATAATAAAGAGATGCAATCATATGATTTCATGTCAATCATAAACAGTGTATAACATTGTTTAATCAATGATATAAACAGATGGAGGTACGACACAACAAATTAAATTTCAACATAAGGATTTAAAATTTTACACATTATCAATCATTTATCTGACATTTTACTCGTGAAAAAACAATATAAGACGCATAATTATGTTCAAAATACAATTATGACCCAACGAAACTTTAAAAATTAATTATTTTCTCTCAAATCGACTAATGTATTGATTTTATATAGCCCCATGGTGTCTGTCTTCACCAACAGCTAAAATGTGGTCACATAAACAAATGCTGCTGTGTTTTTGCTGCCTGCCACCAAAAAAGGCGAGAAATGATGAAATGTTAAAGAAATCACTAGAAGTCCATCCATCCATCCATCCATCATCTTTACCTACTTTTCCTTTACGAATCACTGGTGTCCATATCCAGCAGTCACTGTGTGAGAGGCGGGATACACCTAGACAGGTCTCCAGTCTGCCACAGGGACATAGAGACAAACGAGACAAACAACCATTCACACTCTCACTCACACCCAGAGACAATTTAGAGTTGCTAATCAGTCTAACAAGCATGTTTTAGGTCTGTGGGAGGAAACCGGAGTACACGGAGAAAACCCATGCATGCACGGAGAGAACATGCAAACTCCACCCAGAAAAGTCCCAGCCTGGGATTTGATCCAACAACCTTCTCGCTGAGAAGCAACAGTTGTACCAACTGAGCCCCCGTGCCACCTAGAAGAACGTCTACGACTGATTTAGAGTTAACCTGATTCAAGTTGGTCACAACAGCTAAGAAAAATAGCTACAATTTTTTTTTATATAGATAATGAGCTAAAATTGGTATGGTAGTAGCCAACAGTGATCCCTCATGCACACTTCAAGCTCTACACATGACACAATCTTTGCTTAACACCTTTTAGAGTCAAGATGGCTGCCACAGCTAAACATTAGCAAACTCAAAAAAGGTTATAACTTTATTATTTTACAGATATTGAGCTGAAGTTTGGTGCGGTAGGGTAATCTCCAACACATACGTTGAGTGAGATCATGTCATAATCAGTGTTGGGTGTAACGCGTTACTTAGTAACGCGTTACAGTAATCACATTACATTTTGCAGTAACGTAGTAGTGTAACGCACTACTTTGAAAATGCCTGTAATATATTACAGTTACTAACAAAACCTTACATTCGTTACTTGCGTTACAATCAGGACCTTTCGGAGAATAGTTTTATTTATTTATTTTATTTACCTTTCGGAGAATAGTTGTGGTACGACGAGGACGACGGAGCGGACCATAGACATTATATATAGATATCTATGGAGCAGACTGTCACGTGGGGAAAACAAAGACGTACGCGATGACGTCGGAACGTCATACGTCAACGTACATAGACATATAAAGGTACATAGACATACGGCCTCTGTCACTAGCCTCGCGAGAACTGCCACCTGCAGTAAGCCTCGGTGGCAGTTCTCGCGATGTTGGGGCTGGCGCGGTCGAGAACAAACCCGGAAAAACACAGAGATGAATGTAACGAGAGAGGACGCGTCCCTGCCAAAAAAGTTAAGACTTCGTGTAAATATGTTGAAAAATGGGACAGCGAATTTACTTTCCTAAAGTTTATTACGCGTTTTTTAAGATTTGTAACCGCGACTTTAGTGTCTCTCTCTCATGGGGGAAGGAACGATGTCCGTCAGCATGAAAAATCCGTCAAGCACAAAGGTAAGCCTGTCAGATTGTGATAACATAACTGGTTTGAAAGAGGCTGATAGGTAGTTATTTTAGATTTCTTGTAAACCTGTCTGTTCTGTTTTATTTTTTTTAAACAGAAGTTTTACATTTTGATATTGTCATACCTTTTGAATGGCACATTTACATATGCATTGTGCTTGTTATGTAGCACTGCTGTTTTACTTTTTCATCAAAAATGAGTGTCAAAAAGATCTCTAATATCATTATTGAAAGATAAAAATTAATACAGGTTAAATCTCAGGTACAGTATTAGAGTAATCCAAAAGTAATGTAACTAAGTTACTTTCAGAACTGAGTAACTAAGTAGTGTAATATGTTACTTTTTTTAAAAGTAACTAGTAATGTGTAACTAATTACTTATTTTGGGTAACTACCCCAACACTGGTCATAATATTGTATGACTTCATCATTAATAAATTGACCAAAACAGAAACTTGGTTGTTTTATTTCCGCACAAACTAAAAACTTTAGCTCTAACTGAAAACGCTCCCAATGAAAACATTACCTTTCAATGAGAATAGTTTTTTTGTTTTGTTTATATCAGTCTAAACACATTTGAAGGAATTTTTAAAAGACTCATGGTACAGCAGATTGTTGTACCCAAATTAATAGCAGAGGAAAACTCTAAAATGAATGCTGTTAAAAAGTAATCACATGTTTTTTTTCCCATGTTTGAAGTTTGAACTAAACATTAAATTAGAACCAGTCTGCTTGGATGAGACTCAACCCGTTGTAGCTGCGGGTCACAAATAATGCTCATGTCTTTGAAAACTGTTTTACATTTTTCAGCAATGTCTGTTTACCACCAAATTCCAAAATCTAATTGTCCTAACGTGCTGTGTTGCTGTTGTGTGAATCTACAGTGAATCTGTTGGTAAAAATATGATCCATATGTGGTGTGCGCATGCAGTACTTAACGTTCCCACTTGGACTCACGGTGAAGTTAATGATTAGAACCGCAGACCGGCGGGAAAGAAAAAGACGTGACACAGGACCGTGAGATCAGAACGATGTCGACGTGGTTTAGAACAAAGACCGACATGAACTGATCGTTTCCCTCGTGGCAGACACGTTCTGAGCAGCAGCATTCCTGAATGTCTTGTTGTGGACAAAGAAGAGCATTCCTCTTTGCTGCATCTGTTCAGAAAGGAAGTGAACACAACAACACAGCAGGCTCTGGATCTGATCCTCACTTTGAATCTGAGGAGTCTGACACTGGTTTTTGACACATTATTGGAAGAAAATTTATACATTTTTGATTGAGTTTCATTAAATTATTCACACTTTTGACCAAAGACTTGGCAGCTTTTCCTACATTTATGGCTTAATTTGCTGGAGTACACCTATAAAATGAAGACAGGCAGATTAGAAGGTTTTAGATCTTAATTACCTTAGACGTTCTTTTTAGAGCTGGATCTATCACATGGAAGAGAACTTGGAGAGGTGGAGGTATTCACTTGAAATAAGAGGAATGAAAGTCAGCCGTAGTAAGACAGAATACATGTGTGTGAATGAGAGGGAGGAGGTGGAACAGTGAGGCTACAAGGAGCAGAGGTTACAAAGGTGCAGGACTTCAAGGACTTGGGGTCCACTGTCCAGGAAAATGGGGAGTTTGGTAAAGAGGTGAAGAAGAGAGTCCAGTCAGGATGAAGTGGATGGAGAAAAGTTTCAGGAGTGATTTGTGACCAAAAAAGTGTCAGCAAAGGTCAAAGGAAAAATGTACAAGACAGTGGTGAGATCAGCTATATTGTATGGTCTGGAGACAGAGACATGGACAAAAAGACAGGAGACAGAACTGGAAGTGGCAGAAATGAAGATGCTGAGGTTCTCCTTAGGAGTGACAAGGATGGATAAGATCAGGAATGAGATCATCAGAGGTACAGCACATGTTGAACAACTGGGAGATAAAGTTAGGGAGGCCAGACTGAGATGGTTTGGACATGTCCAGAGGAGGGACAGTGGTTTGGACATGTTCGAACATTTAATCATCAAGACTCTCAAGAGAGGGAATTAAGAATGTCACACAATATTCTGGAGACCCCCCAGCTGAACCTAGTGAGGTACTGAAAGGCATTTCCTTAAGGACGTGCAGATACGCTTCTATACTTTTGTAGTTTCTTCTTCTAATTCTTTCGTCTTTTCCCTTTTCAGGGGTCGCCACAGCGAGTCATCCTCCTCCACCTCACTCTGTCCTCTGCATCCTCTGTCCTCACTCCAACTACCTTCATGTCCTCTCTAACTGCATCCATATATCTCCTCTTTGGCCTTCCTCTGTGTCTTTTTCCTGGCAGCTGCATTTCTAACATCCTTCTACCAATATACCCACTGTCCCTCCTCTGGACATGTCCAAACCATCTCAGTCTGGCCTCCCTAACTTTATCTCCCAGTTGTTCAACATGTGCTGTACCTCTGATGATCTCATTCCTGATCTTATCCATCCTTGTCACTCCTAAGGAGAACCTCAGCATCTTCATTTCTGCTACTTCCAGTTCTTTCTCCTGTCTTTTTGTCAATGACACTGTCTCCAGACCATACAACATAGCTGGTCTCACCACTGTCTTGTAAACTTTTCCTTTGACCTTTGCTGACACCTTTTTGTCACAAATCACTCCTGAAACTTTTCTCCATCCACTCCATCCTGCCTGGACTCTCTTTTTCACCTCTTTACCACATTTCCCATTTTCCTGGACAGTGGACCCCAAGTACTTGAAGTCCTGCACCTTTGTGACCTCTGCTCCTTGTAGCCTCACTGTTCCACTGGCCTCCCTCTCATTCACACACATGTACTCTGTCTTACTACGGCTGACTTTCATTCCTCTTCTTTCAAGTGCATACCTCCACCTCTCCAAGTTCTCTTCCACCTGTTCCCTGTTCTCACCACATATCACAATGTCATCTGCAAACATCATAGTCCATGGGGATTCCTGCCTGACCTCATCTGTTAGTCGGTCCATCACCAGAGCAAACAAGAAGGGGCTCAGAGCCGATCCTTGATGCAATCCCACCTCCACCTTGAAGCTATCTGTCACTCCTACAGCACATCTCACCACTGTCCTGCTGTCTTCATACATGTCCTGTACCAGTCTAACATACTTTTCTGCCACTCCAGATTTCCTCATGCAATACCACACCTCCTCTCTTGGCACCCTGTCATATGCTTTTTCTAAATCCACAAACACACAATGGAGTTCTTTCTGACCCTCTCTGTACTTCTCTATCAACATCCTCAAAGCAAAGATGGCATCTGTGGTGCACTTTCTTGACATAAAACCATACTGCTGCTCACAGATGGTCACCTCTTGTCTAAGTCTTGCTTCCACAACTCTCTCCCATAAAATCATAAGAAGCCACACATAAAATTCTGGCTTATAGATGTAAAAATGCTGTTTGTGTGTTTAAAACCTTTGGTTCACGGTCACAGTGCTCTGGTCTGATGTGAGCAGACACATCTGCTCACAGCACAGCAGTGAGTAACGATTTCACATCTGGATACTCAGGTTTCAACTCAGTGTTTCTATCTGATGAGCCATCAACATGAAGCGACACTGCAGAGTGATTTTGGGATTTAACCGACTCCTACTCACCACTGACAGATGTGCTATTGGAAATCCGATGTCTGCGGTGCAGCTTCTAAACTTTCGCTAATTTCTTTAATTTTTGTAATCAGTGTTTGCAAAAGATGAAAGTGCTGAACAGGAAGTCCTTAACCTATTGAAAAAGATCCATACAACTGTTTACTTTTCTCCTCAGTATGACTGCCACCCTGGCCAGTGTTGGAGCTGCCAGTATTCCCAGTGCCGGACTGGTGACCATGCTGCTGATCCTGACAGCTGTTGGTCTGCCCACTCAGGACATCAGCCTCCTGATCGCCGTCGACTGGCTGCTGTGAGTCGAGTATCTGATGATGGGGTAGAAGTAAATCATGGTTGTGTGGTTCATGTTGCTTACAGGTTGTCTTGGTTCAAACATCTCTGGGGGGGTTGGTAAAATGTTGCCGTATCGCATCGTTTCACTTCCCGACTTTGTGTTTGTCCACTCAGTGACAGAATGCGCACCTCCATCAATGTGGTGGGCGACTCGTTCGGCGCCGGCATCGTGGATCACTTGTCGAAAGTAGAACTGGCCGAGCTCGACGCAGGCGAAATGCTCCCGACGGAGGAGGCGCTAGCTTTCATCCCGCCGCCTCCGCTCCTCACAGAAATGGACCTGGTCGATCCTCTCAAGCCGCCCGAGCTGCCCCCCCGGTCTCCTCGCCCTCTCAAACCAAACCATCACAGCCACGTCCTCTCCCAGTCCCAGTCCAACACTCACTCTCCTTCCTGTTCTATCCGATCTCCATCACCCCGCTCCGCGCGCTCCCCCTCTCCGCGCTCCGTCTGCTCCCATTCCCCTCTGCCTTTCCGCACTCATTCTCCACGCCTCCTCCGCAGGACGGAGCCGGGCTACTGCCCCCTGCCCAGCCATGACCACCAGGTATCTACTCCTGTATTGTTGTGCTTTTATTTTTTAAGACTTAAACTGAAACTAGGACGTTTTATATTATTTTAAAATAACAATTAAACTATTCTTATAGCCATTCTTATTGTTTTAGGATCCAAAAAGCTTTTTTCTAACCGAACAAAGATGTTAAAGAGTAATCGCACAAAAGACATCAATGTAAATTATTGCTCTTTACAGAAAAACAACAACAGGAAATTACTGTTTTTTTTCTCCCGTTATCGCATGCGGTCACATGAACATGTTGAAAATGTTCCTAATTCACACAAGAAAGTTTGCAAAATTTATTTTGTGTTAATTCAAAAATTTCACAGGTAAAAACTTGAATTTCCACACGTGAAGTTTGTTTATGTTCCAGAGTTACACAAGATGTTTGGACAAAACACATGTTTCACATGTTCATTTAAAGCCTCACTGACATGATTTTTTTTACTATGCATAAAATTGCTCAAAATATATATCTTTTATCATTCAACTATGTTCGTTTTTGCAAACAAAATGATAAATCTATTTAATTTTGCTTTAAAGGTGATTTTAAACTTCGCGCCGTGTTTATTCACGGGAAATCTGACTACACGCGAATGCAACATCTGTGACATAAAATCGGGCAGAACTCTGGGCTTGTCAGTCTGCGTGTGTCTGCTGTTCGCCTGAAGATCGCATGTTTTTTTTTTTACTTGAAAAATGCCGTTACGTTGTGTCGCATTTGGGTGTTCTAATATCATCAGTGAACAAGTGAGCCTTTTCACTTTCCCAAAAGATGAAATACTTCGTCAAGAGTGCAACAAAGCTGAACCCTTGGAGCCCCCCCTCGCTCCACCTGAAGGTAAGTCTCATACGGCTGCAGACCTAAATTAGATCCTGTTGTTTCTTGTTCCATCACCCGAACTATTTTCGGCTTCCCAAACTGAAGACAAATAGCTCAAATCTTCACATAGATTGCTAAATTTGTCGGGTTTTAAATTGTCCTCTATTAAAGAGACCAGAGCCCTCTGCCCGATTTTATGTCACAGATGTTGCATTCGCGTGTAATCGTATTTCCCGTGATTAAACACGGCGTAAAGTTTAAAATCACTTTTAAAGCAAAATTAAATAGATTTATCATTTTGTTTGCAAAAACTAACATAGAGACAGAGACAGAGAGAGTCTTTATTGTCATTTGCACCGCATGTGGTACATGTGATGAAAACGAGATTATGTACACGGGGTCCCAGTTACATCCAACAACAAATGCAAGAGAAAAACAGTAATAACATCGAATGATAAAAGATATATATTTTGAGCAATTTTATGCATAGTAAAAAAAATCATGTCAGGGACGCTTTAACGTTTTCACTTGTGATATCATGTGGGTTTTTCTGTAAGGAGTGCTCAGCTGCTGGTGTATTAAGCAATGTGGGTCATGTATCTATGAATAATCAGTGTCTTACCTGCACTGACAGCTGTCATCAACACAATGCCAGTTTGGAGAATGTGGGAGGATTTTTCATGCTTGAGCTAAGCTAACAGCTGTTCAGAGAAGAGCAAATGTCTATCATCTAAAACAAGCCCAAATTCTAAGTTTACCAAGCAGTTTGAGTGAACTGTGAAGATATCAATCAATAAATCAATCAATCTTTATTTATAGAGCCCTTTTCAGCAGCCAGAAGGTGCACAAAGTGCTGAACAATACAGAAATAAAACAAACAATAAAAAATAACAATAAAAAAAACAGCCAGTTAAAAATTAAAAACAATTAAGACCTAACAAGAATGTCAAAGAACTACTAGGTATTAAAAGCCTGCCTGAATAAAAAGGTTTTAAGATTAGATTTAAAAGACTCCATATGAGTGATGGAGCGCAAGTCCAGAGGTAGCTTATTCCAGAGACTGGGTGCAACGACAGAAAAGGCCCGGTCACCCCAACGTTTGTAGTTGGTCTTTGGAACAGACAGGAGAAATGTATTAGATGATCTCAGTGTTCTCCTATATTCACGGACAGTTACAAGATCAGTCAAATACAGTGGGGCAAGACCATTGAGAGCTTTAAAAGTGAATAATAAAATTTTAAATTTAATTCTAAAATCAATTGGAAGCCAATGGAGAGAAAATAAAACAGGGGTAATGTGTTCACGTCTGGAGGTGTTGGTTAAAAGTCTAGCTGCAGCATTTTGGACCAATTGAAGGCGTCTAATGGAGGATTGGGAGATTCCCGCATATAGGGAATTACAGTAGTCAAGCCTTGAGGTGATAAAAGCATGAATGGCCTTTTCTAAATCAAAACGATTTAAAAAAGGTTTAACTTTGTATAAAAGACGTAATTGATAAAAACAGGCCTTGACTACAGACGCTATTTGTTTATCAAATTTTAAGTCCTTGTCAAATGTCACCCCCAAGTTTTTAACTGTTGGTCTGCATTTGGAAGTTAGAGCTCCAAAGTTACAGGGAGCATCATCACCGAAGAAGATGCATTCTGTCTTTCCTTCGTTTAAAAACAAAAAATTACGGTGAAGCCACTGTTTAATGTCGTTAATACAATCAGCGTAGGGAGTGAGAAGATTGCTGTTTTTGGGTTTCATTGGTAGATAAATTTGTACATCATCAGCATAGCAGTGAAAAGAAAAATTATGTCTGGCTATTACTGATCCAAGAGGCAGCATGTACAGTGAGAAGAGGAGAGGACCAAGAATAGAACCCTGTGGCACACCACAAGAGAGAACGGCAGTGGAGGAAGAAAGAGTGTCCAACATGACAGAGAATGTTCTGTTGGTCAAGTAGGCAGTGAACCACTTGAGTGCTGTACCAGAAATTCCAACATAATGTTGAAGACGAGATAGAAGGACAGTGTGGCCTACTGTGTCAAATGCAGCTGTGAGGTCCAGCAACACCAGTGCAACGGGACACTTGGCATCCATGGACATGGAAATGTCATTATGGACATTATGGAAGATATACCATCTTGTCACTTTTAAATCAGAAAGTTGATTATATATAACTGTACTAACTTCTTATTGTTCAAAAATCACTTATTCTCAAGTTCTTTATTCTGACTGACTGTTAGCTTGACTTGTGTGTGAGAAGTTCTCTGATTTTCCAAACTGAGCTCATTCTGATATGTTTCTACTGCAGGTAAGATACTGATTACTCAAAACTACTCTGCACAATCCCACTTTAAAAAAGAATCAAGAACTATTCATTCAGGAAGTTTCAAAAGTTCCCATAAGTTTACCCATTTTAACAGCTCCCAGTTCAGTTCTCTAATTGTGAGCCTGTTGGCGGTAACAGTCAGTGCGTTCTGTTGAACTCGTTTCTCTGGTTTTCCACTCAGATTTCCACAATTCCACGCTCCCACAGAGAGCGGGAAAGAGAACGGGAACGCCTGAGGAGAGAAAGCGAAACAGAGGAGGACGAGGACAGAGAGAGAGTTCTGGGAGAAGTGAGCGACGGCGAGGAGAGTGATGACACCGCTTACGATCGGAGGTGCGCCCTCCCTCTTGGCGATCTGCCATAACTGCATTTTACGAGGATAAATTACCGGGATAAAGCTTTAGTTGGTTTGTTTCTTTTTTTTGCGACAGATTTTAGCTTCACTGTTAACATTACAGCAGAACTCCACGGTAGATTTCTAGCTGGTTGCACAACTGATTTGTAAACGTGCAAATTTTACCGTGCACGAAAAATATTGCAATTAAACATTCCTGAGGGAGTTCAGTTAACTCTGAGCTGCCGGCATCTCTCTGAAAATTTACAAATAAGTTTTTCCTGGTCTCAAGCAAAACCTGAAACGATCCCAAACTTCTTTAGATTTGTCTGGTGTCCATAACATATGTCTGGTTCTGTTACTACCAGCTTTTAAATGCACAACTGAAAAGAAAAATAATTAAAAATACAGTTTAAAAAAGGAAATCTTTTGAAAATGTATGCTCTCTTGGAGAGATGACATTATTTATCAGTCTTATTTTAATGGTCTGGTTCTGTCCAAAGGTAACTCCCTTGTCAACGTGTGCTGAAAAGCTGCAGAATCAAATGTTGGAAATAATGCTCCACTTGTTTGACTGATTTTAAAAAGGTCGACAATGAAAGATGAAAAGATATTTTTTTACATCTATTTAGTATTTGAAAATAAAGATTTCACATCTGGATACTTCATCCAGACGTATCAAAGGCTGATTAAATGTCTGCCTATGTAATCTAAAAACATATACCTCGAGACGGGTCCAAAACCAGGATGTTGAAGCCACATGGGAACACCGCCCTCTAGTGACGGGCTGCAGTACATTTGTGAAGTCCTGCCCCTTTTCATCCTGAGCATTTCATTGCATTGGTGACCTTGTACTAATCTGCATATGACAAATAAACCTAAACTGAACCTGATCCTGAACCTGATCTTCATCCTCTATGCAAATAAATGAAAAATTTTACTGACTAAAAACTTAAAATCCACCTCACATTTTTAGGTGTTGATTTGTGTAGCTCTTCTTGCTGCTGTATATTAAAATATGCATTATTATTAATAATAATAATGAATTCAATTTATAACGCACTTTTCATTAATGAAAATCTCAAAGTGCTACAAAGTGCAACAGAATTAAATGTCAATAAAACAAGTAATAAAACAAGTAAAATCAATAACAGTATCAACTAAGATCAAAGATAGAATCATGAGGAGGCAGAGTATGCTCGGTTAAAAAGAAAGGTCTTCAAGCCGCTCTTAAAGTCAACCAGTGACTGTGGAGCTCTTAGGCAGTCAGGAAGAGAGTTCCACAGGCGGGGGGCAGCCACACTGAAAGCCCGGTCTCCCATGGTCCTTAATTTGGTTCTCGGAATGTGAAGTAGATGACTGTTCTGTGACCGTAGAGACCGGGTGGATGAGTATGGTGCAAGAATGTCCTTTAGATAATCTGGTGAAGTTCCGTGTAAGCATTGATGTGTAATGAGAGCAGTTTTGTACTGAATTCTGTAGGCGACAGGAAGCCAATGAAGGTTATGGAGAATGGGTGTAATATGTTCAAATTTACGAACTCTCAACAAAATCCTTGCTGCACTGTTTTGAATATATTGAAGCTTCTGAAGGTATTTACCAGGGATTCCAATAAACAGGAGTTGCAGTATCCATCCATCCATCCATCCATTTTCGTCCGCTTATCCGGGGTCGGGTCGCGGGGGTAGCAGCCTAAGTAGGGAGGCCCAGACTTCCCTCTCCCCAGCCACTTGGAGCAGCTCCTCTGGGGGAATCCCAAGGCGTTCCCAGGCCAGCCGAGAAACATAGTCCCTCCAGCGTGTCCTGGGTCTTCCTCTGGGTCTCCTCCCGGTGGGACATGCCCGGAACACCTCACCAGGGAGGCGTCCAGGAGGCATCCTAACCAGATGCCCGAGCCACCTCAACTGGCTCCTCTCGATGTGGAGAAGCAGCGGCTCTACTCCGAGTCCCTCCCGGATGACTGAGCTTCTCACCCTATCTCTAAGGGAGAGTCCAGACACCCTGCGGAGAAAACTCATTTCAGCCGCTTGTATCCGAGATCTCGTTCTTTCGGTCACAACCCAAAGCTCATGACCATAGATGAGGGTGGGAACGTAGATCGATCGGTAAATTGAGAGCTTTGCCTTTCGACTCAGCTCTCTCTTCACCACGACAGACCGGTACAGCGCCCGCTTCACTGCGGATGCTGCACCTATCCGCCTATCGATCTCACGCTCCAGTTTTCCCTCATTCGTGAACAAGACCCCGAGATACTTAAACTCCTCCACTTGGGGCAGGACCTCATCCCCGACCCGGAGAGGGCATGCTACCCTTTTCCGGCTCAAGACCATGGCCTCGGATTTGGAGGAACTGATCCTCATCCCGGCCGCATCACACTCGGCTGCAAACCGCTCTCGGAAGTTGCAGTAGTCGAGCATTATTAGTTTTAAGTAGTTATTTAAGACAGGACTGTCACAATAACAAATTTTGCTGGGCGATTAATTGTCTCAGAAAATATTGCAATAAATGATAATATTGTTAGAAATTTGACAATACTGTAATTAGTAATTATTGTCAAATTTAAGAAGACCTGTTTAATTTGTTTTACATGTAGTACCTTTTTTGAACACTAGATGGTAGTACAGGTAGTCCTTGACTTACGACGTAGATCCGTTCCTAAGCGTTGTCGTGAACCAATTTTCGACGTAAGTCGGAACATACGTACATACTGCACATTGTGTTACCAAGCACTCAGCCTATCCTAACACAGTACCCTACATATTTATCAAAAAACACATACGTTTGGGAGCCATAATGAAGGGAAAAAATTGTTAATGGCCTACGGGGATGCTGGTGACGCCGTCCTCCTCGGTCCATCCGCCTTATTCCATATTCCGTTTACGACGTAAAACCGTGTTCACAGTACAGTATTCCTCCGCCGCGGAACCGCGTACAGTACAATATTTTCCGCCGCTGCACCGCGTACGCTGCTTTACAACGTTTACGACGTAAAACCGTGTTCATAGTACAATGCAGTATTCCTCCGCCCGCTGCACCGCGTACAGTACAATACTGTATTCTTCCGCCGCTGCATCACTGCGTCACAACGTTTATGATGTAAAACTGCGTACAGGTGGTCCCCGACTTACGAGCACATCGACCTACGAGTTTCCGGACTTACGAGCTGACTAACGAACAGTAAAGTTGTACAGAACATACAGAAAATACAGCACTGGTATGTGTTTTTAGATGAAAGTGTGTTAGCTAACAGTTTGTAAACAAGTTTCTGAGCATGTTTATGAACTAGTATGTACGTTTGTGTTGAAAAACGAGTGTTCGTAGTAGCGCTAGCATAAATTTTCCGACTTACGACCGAAAATCCGGACTTACGAGCGACACGTGTTTCGTGTTCCGACATACGAATTTCGTCTTACGAGATAGTCGTAGTAACGGAACTCGCTCGTGAGTCGGGGACCACCTGTAACTCGAAATAAGGCTT
Organism: Garcialebias charrua; assembly: GCA_038048925.1. Classification (NCBI taxonomy): domain Eukaryota; kingdom Metazoa; phylum Chordata; class Actinopteri; order Cyprinodontiformes; family Rivulidae; genus Garcialebias; species Garcialebias charrua. The sequence continues at coordinate 45,108 of JBBPBX010009875.1, forward strand.
TTCATAGTAAATGGGAGATGCGTCGTAACCATGAAACGTCGTAACTCGAGACCTTCGTAACCCGAGGACTACCTGTATAAGACAGTTTAAACCGAAGGATGGATAGTGAGGGAGTGAGCAGTGTGTCTCTTGAAGAAAATGGGAGGGAAGCCCCTTGACATGACATGGGCTGTCTCTCTTCGATTCTCAAAATGGCAGACGTTCTGTGTGGTTTGAGCTCTTTCTTTAGCATAGCATTTTTCGCACAAAGCTTTTAATAAAAAATCAGTAAACAAGTTCTCAGCTTCTTTTTGCAAAAAAATAAATAATTTACATGAAGGCACGGGTATCAACCGTGAATGTTGGAGCTTTGACAAGACAAATGTTTTTTCCCCGAGGTCGGCCTGTTGGATTAGCTTGTAGCTTAGCTTCTCAGCTTAGCTGCTTTTAACGATCCAAAAACGCAATTTTGGACGGTTAAAACAGATTTTAAAGAGAAAAGAGAAAGGGAGGGGGTCAGTGAAGAGCACTGGAGTTGAACTTTTTGTCATCCAGTGTCTTCAGTGGAAAGAGACACGAAGAAACGATAAAGCTGATAAATGAAAATGAGCTCGATAATTTTCATTTATCATATGAATAATTAATTTATTGTTTATCGTGATAGGCCTACTTTAAGAAACTGTCACCCTACAATGGGATTGCCACTTCAACAGCATGCTGGAGAGCAGAACTTTTGCATCGAGGGAACAGCCCCGCATCGGTAGTGTGCAAGAATCTGGCTCCAGAAATACAACATATTGGCTTTAATTTTAGACAGGGAAGTGGATATCAGTGATTCAAAGCATGCACCCATTCTTGCTGCTTACAGCCTTTAAAATGTGTCCATCCGTGGCTGAATCCAGGCTTTTATTCAATGTGCTGCAAATTTTAGCTACATTTCAGTTTCTTGGTTCCTTAATAGAAACATTTCCATACCTGTCATGGTGGTATTAGGTGACACTCTTCCATGTAGAAGGACTATACACTTACAGGAATACAACGGCTTTAATCTTAGATAGATTTAGCAATATAATTAGACACAGTACAAAATTCATTCAGCCTTTTTTTTAATTTTCATAAATAAGCAAAATAAATAAATAAAACGGAGCTTTTATTAACACGTTTCTCATAGATAATAGATGGCATAAAAGTGCATCAGAAGTTATTTCAGCCTTCATTCCACCTCCGTTCTTACAAACAGGATGCTGATATGATGGAGTTTCAGCGAGTATAACAGAACATCCCAGCAGTAGATGTTTCCTTACTAATGGGAAGAACCAGTTGAAGTTTCACCTAAAAGCGCTAAGCTCATTAGCTACTCCCATGCTAATAAACTTTATTTATTTATTATTTTTTTAATGAAACAAGTTGTGGTTAAAATGTGGTTACAAACTTTGCTAAGTGTGGGACATTTCCTTTAATTAATTTCATGAATAGCAACATGTTGCTTAGTTAAATTAATAAAACACAGATGTTATTTTTATACACTTCGTTACCTCCCTCCAGCTCGTCGTCGTTCACATCCTTGCTGCTCTTCCTGGGTTCCCACAGACGATTGTCATTGTTCTTGTTAATACTGTCTATATTCTGTACGATTTTTATTTTGTTGTTGTCTGGTGTGTGTGAAATGACGGATACAAGTTTTAACTGTTGTGTGTTCAAAGTTATTTGATCTGATTTGTCAATTTCATTTTAACTGCTAAAAAAAATAGCTTGACTGATATCCCGTTTCTCAAAGAATTGCCTTTTATTTCAAATTCAAATTTACCAACAGCTTCCCTACATCCCTAATCAGCTTTACATGTCCAAGTGTGTGTATACTGCAATAAAATGTTAGATTTATTTAAAACGATAGTGATTTGTCTGGGTTTTTTTTTTGTTCCTTGAGTGACTTGTACTATCAGTGGAAGGATTTACAGTCAAAAAGCGGGTCGCGCGTCAGTGTTTGGTGACTAAAGATAGAGCAAAAATCCTGCAGACAAAGATATTACTGGTTGGAGCTGAAGTTGCAACAGACACATACAGACAAAATGCACAACAAACACACATTGAGGCTGCGCTTACACATTGATGAGTGGACATGCAGCGACACCAGCGCTCTTAATCCTCTCAGGGAAGAGTCGGAGATGGGCGAGCCCGGGGAGAGTGGTGGATGGGAGAGGAGTCGCGGGGCAGCAGATGGCCAGAAAGACGTCAATCGTTTTCATTCTTCCCAGACACCATAAGGGCACTGCGGGTAAGGATGAGCAGGGCTGACGTTGGCTTCGGATCCCTGGGTGTCAAAGAGGAGAGCCACCCAGGTGGAGATGAAAGGTGACATGCTGGAGGCTGGTGGTCTGCAGCTACCAGAACATCTAAACTCATAGGTTTTAAAAAAGAAAAAGATTTTAGATGAACGTTTCTGCCTGATGAGTGTGACGACGCTCTAATCTCTCAAGTGTTGCATCAACAACTGACATGAGGATATTTAAGGCAACGGGGGGTCAAGAATTCAATCAGTGCAAGCTTCATCACTCACAGGAGGGTGCTAGATTTGAAGGTTTTTACTTAATTTGAGTCTTCTCGTCTGCGTTGGCTCGTTCGAACACCAGCCACCGAGCAGAGAAGCTTCACGTTGGTCTTTGGGAGTTTTTGGAAACGGCACGTGGACATTTTCAGCTGCCCAAGATGAACACAAACCCATAAAAGCCGAGGCACACTCCTAAAACTTAAATTTAAGTAGATAAATTACCCTTTAGTCATTACCGGTATACAAAGACAATTCAGAACATTTTTTGTTGTCTTTTGTCAAAACTGTTGACTGAAAATCAAGTTAAATGGTTTTTCGGTTTTGTTTTAAAGACTGCAGAAGTGTTAAAAAGTGTCTATGATCCTCTGAGGAAACCCGTAATTTATCCAAACTGTTTTAGTTTCCTTCAGTGTCTTAAAGTATCGGCTGTGCTGGACTCATCAAGCGTGTTCACAGTTCATGAAAGAGACAGTTTTTGTCCAAAAATAGGAAACTAAAGCAACACATTGTATTGAAATGCTTTGTTTCTGTGCAGGTTTGTTTAAATGTCTAGGTCAGGGTTATTCAACTGGAGGCTCGCGGGCCGGAAATGGCCCACAGGTGGCTTCAATCCGACCCACTTCATAAAAATAAAAACTTTTTGTGTGTGTGGGTGTGTGTGTGTGTGTGTGTGTGTGTG